>RXPK01004563.1:0-69963 GCA_004143645.1 Protaetia brevitarsis | reverse complement strand
TATTTTCAAAGTAGTTTGTAATCCACTAAAACATCTCAAGATGAGAGAAAGGATCAGTTTGCGGACGACGATACTGAGGAAATAGAAACAGCTATTACCTACCCTCATATACTTAGCTATTTTGCACAAAAATTGTATAGACCTCGAAATCAGGATGTTTTGTATACTAAAACTAAAATTCATTAAACGCTTTGCCCATATGCATATAAATTCTGAATGGTATAGTCATTAATGCGTCATTGGAGTATTTGCCCTCCTGTAACACTTAAAAATCGATAAACCGAAAAGTAGGTGGTATAAACAACGCTTAAGGTCCTTCTTTCGCGAAAATATTAACATACTTATTTTTTTTAAGCATGTCCTCTGCCAGCGACCACTACCCGTTCTCCGGCGCGTGCAGTTTATTCATCGACCGTCTCAATCTCGAGCGACCGTCAACATTAACATAAGCGCGAAATGAAGAATATTATGTGAACGGGTAGACGACCGGGTTATATAACAAAGTGGAAGATTGCGAATGTGCTACACTGACCTTGACCGAATCTCGGTCAGCGTGATCATACAACCTGCATTCGTCACAGAAAAAGAAAATTGCGAGTATGTCGGCAATCGGCAACATCACGACTATTAATTACTTTTTACGTCATTTCTTCACATCGGTATTAATCTTGTTATTGAGAGCTTGTCATCCTATATCCATTACAATATGATGAGTTTTTCATAATAAAACAGTTTGGGTTGTGATACAGTTGGTATATAGCATACTTAATATGATAAGAAATCTATTTACATTCGTTTATTTGATCTAAATTCCAAACCAAAATTCCAAATAATTTAGTGGGGCAATAGCATTAGCCAGTAGACACATATCTTTGGGGCTTAAACATAAATCAAGTAATTTATTTATATATAGTGAATTCTTTTGAAAGTGAAATGGCAAGCCAGTTATTAATATATCGAAAGAAATTGAAAAGGTCATTTCCTTTATTATGTTTTCTAATGCTGTCGGATATATGTTCTTGAGTTTCCTTCAACATTCGATCCATTATTCGATTGATTAATGTAAAAGGTTATATTAATCTACAACAAAATCAACCTGAATTGCCAACGAAAGCGCTACTTGCTATAACAATATAAAAACGTTTGTAGTTGAGATGGTTCGTGTGATATAAGCTAGTAGAATAATTCTGTAAAATTCATCTTGCCTCATTTAGTATATGCGGTCCAATGCGTAATGAAAAGCGCGATAATTATGCAGAGCAGGTGGTAGGTAGAATTGCCCAAGATTTCATCTATGTACATATATACAAGCACAGTATCCTGAATATTAATTATATATTTTTGTAAGTTTTCTACTATTCCATTCTTCATCAATAATAAAATAAGAATTACTGTTGTTTACATGTTATATTTATATATTTAAGATATAATAGCTACCTATAAATTGGTAAAACTAAACCGTTATGAAATAAATGTTAATATGTTTGGACGGATTTTGACAGAATAAAGAGTTATATTGGTATTATAATTACATTTATTGAATTAAAAAAATGTTATATTTGCTTCTATTTAAGTGCACTTAAAGTCAATATACAACGATGTTGATACAACAGATACAACACTCTATTAGATTAGGCTTCTTGGATACTCGACATGGTTGCCAACTGTGTTGGAATTGATTCTAAACAAACAAAAAGCAGAGTAGAAATTTTACAATGAAATGTTAAGGGTGGATTAAAGGTAATTTGTAATCAAGATTTATATTGGTATTATAATTACATTTATTGAATTAAAAAAAAATGTTATATTTGCTTCTATTTAAGTGCACTTAAAGTCAATATACAACGATGTTGATACAACTGATACAACACTCTATTAGATTAGCTTCTTTGGATACTCGACATGGCTGCCAACTGTGTTGGAATTGATTCTAAACAAACAAAAAGCAGAGTAGAAATTTTACAATTAAACGTTAAGGGTGGATTAAAGGTAATTTGTAATCAAGATTTTCCAGGAGTTACATGAAGAAACAATATCAAAAAACCAGCTAAAACAACAGCTATGTTAAAAAGAGGGTATTTATTTTAATTTGCTTAATAAGTAACAATAAATAGGTGTTTGAAAGGCAAAATTTCGCTAATGAGTTTACGGTGAGCACAATTTCCAACAAAAATTAAACAATCTTTTAGTGTACTAGGTATATGTGTATTCTGCAGTAATTAGATTATTGTTAATTTGCGAAATGTTGCTGCTCCAATTATAACGAGTAAAATATTATTTACTTAACCGCCTGTCTAAAGTGGATAATAATTGTAGCAAATCCTTAATTACACCCAATGGATTTAAATTTCATTTATTAATGTGTAAATAGCTAAAACAGCTCTTTTTGCACAATTAAAAATTATGACATATGAAGCAAAAGTCTTTAACAAAATGAAATGGACAATATTACTTCTTGTTGCTAACTACGACGCCAGTATATCTGTTGTAAATCGCTGAACAATTGTCAATAAAACTTATTACAATAATGTGATAAAGTTTGATAAGTTCGTAACTTATATAACTTGCCTCAAATAGCAATTTACTTCATTGTATTATTATATATGGTGTTTGGTAAAGTTTAGTAACTGCGAATATCCATACTGAAACAAGATGTTTAAGTTTAAAATGAATATATAACATTATCCCAGATAGCAGAGTGCCACCTGAGTATCAGGCTTTTGCTTTATCGTCTTTAAGCCTTGTTCTGACTAGCAAACAATTTGCGGCAAATATTTGCAGCTCTGTTCACACTTGTGCAAAAAAATAAATGCAAATTGTTGCTGCAAGTGGATCGCACGACTTATGCAAATTTGTGTGACCCTACTTGCTGCAAAATATTGCGTACCTATTCACATTGGCACATGTTTCTTGCATCAGTTCGATTTGAAACTTCTAAGGCCGCTTTACAGTTCGCAATTTTTCGTATTGCGTGCAATAGAATTGCGCGCAATGAAATTTTAGAACACGTTCTATTCCGTGCAACACCAATAAGATTGCACACAGCTGATCGAAATCCATTGAATGCGCATGCGCTATTTGTATTGCAGGCAATTCTATTGCACGCAATAAGAAAAATTGCGAACTGTAAAGCGGCCTTAACAGTTAAGTTGATATGTCGTCCGTGAAAAGGAATCGCTTGCTATAAATATATAAATAAAACAAGTAAAAAATAAGAAAAGGAAAATATGGGTAGAGAATGGATACTTCAAGGAAACGAATTGGTTTCCATTATAAAACTTCTACAAAAACTGAGAAATGAAAAGATGCCCGCAGATTTATAAATTTCATGAGAATCATAGCAGAAGATGTCCGCGATGAGTTCAGAGATTATTTTCTATCTACTGAAGGAGAAGTTTACTGACAATACCAACACATTTAATTTACTTATTTACTACTTGTTTACAACCACCAACTTACCAGATTGTTTATAGTTGGCGAGTATATGTTTCTAGAAATAAATTTTAATAATTAAAAAAATTCCCATTTACTTTCATAGTTATCACTAGTTCCCTATCCACATTTTTTTTCTTTTTAATACGTCGCACTTCCTATAGGAATTGTGTGCGTAGATTATGGATTTTTTTTATATTTCATTTTCACAAATATTTAGCTCTTTTGATATCGTTTCAATAATGCTTTGTTTCCTATTGCGATTTTTGTAATCCACATTTGATACCTCCAATAATTCGGGATTAGATTCATAAATTGCTATTAATTTTTGGGCCAACTCTTTTGTCCACGCAAATTTGATCATCTCGTGCAAACACTTTCTTGCGACTGACACGTGTAATCGACCGTCGCAAGCATGCAAATAGTACGTGCAATTAAAAGTTATCTGTTCACACCTACGCAAGATATATTGCTGCAATAACTTGCACCAACAACATCTTTTTGCTGCAATATGTTTTTTGAGCAGTTCACACTTGCAAAAATGGTTTGCTGCAATCAATTTGCAGCAAAATGCACAACATAGCTTTATGGTGCTATCCCTTCCATCTTTCTTACATGTTTATCTTTGCTTTATTCTCCAAAAACTTAAAAACTGCAAGAATTTCTGTAGTATAAGTATAAACACTTAAAGTGTTGCTTTCATACCATGTTTCCCATAATTGTTAACTTTTGTTTTACAAACATAACGCATAAAAAAAATGTAAATTTATATAATCAATAAGTACGCAATATTTAAATAAACACGACAAATATCTTCTAATATCTGAAGAGTAACTCACGATCCGGCATCTCCACCATTTCCAAATACAAATAAACTCAATAACACAACGATATGTGAACTAAATACAACGTACTACGTTATTCACATGCTCAATTGTTGACAATAAAAATTTCGTTAATTCAGATAATATATATTATGTAAAGAAAGTGCCATCAAAATCGCGACCTAGGTACGTAAAAACAATAGATACACAACTGTCAAATCTCAAATTGAAATTAATCTATCACTCAGTTACTCAGTTTGTATAGGAGGTTAGAGAGAGGTTAAGTTTGTGCTGTGGTTTGTGAGTGTAATTAACGTTACTTCTTTTTAATTAAAACCAGATTATTTATATGAACAGGTGTGTTTCATTTACAACGGACTAAATAAACTAACAAAAGTAAGTATTTATACATATTTAAAATGTTTATATTATCAACAAACATTTGTAATTTGAGTAATCTCTTATGTGTTCACTATAAAAAAAATTGTAATTGTTTTTGCTCACGTTTTTCTAACCGTTTCACATAAAACGCGATAGTCACATAATCGCGAGCCTACTGTCTATGTATTAGGTATTTTAGAAAAGGCTCGCTAAAAGTTCCATGGGAGGCCCCAAAGTCTACCCCCTCTGGCATAACAATATATCAAATAAAGAAAAGGTTCGAGATATCATAATACTTGAAAACAATGTTCACCCGTTACTCACAGTTACACTCCTTACGGAACATCAGATGGCTAGGTACCTCTTTGTTCGGGGTAAATAAAAGAGTTAAATTAAAAACAACGACCCACATATTGCCGTGTACACACTTACTTTAATTCTTGAAATAGCAATCTAATTATACTCAAACATGTGTGCAATTCCACAGAAAGCATATTGCCACCTCGTAAACATTCAGACCTCCTATTGTTTACTGGAAATCAATTGATATTCTTTTAACAATGCCATTCACAACAATTGAGGGATTTCTCGGAAAAACAACAGATGGAACTTTTATATGGGAAATCTGCGAAATGAGTAAACAACACCGCACAATATGATTTTGTGAATGTGATTATTTGACATATGTAGGTAAGTGTTATATGTACATAGTTTTTATCGGGAGAACGTCAATTGAACACGATAAAGGTAGTGCTAGTATAACTACAACCGTTCTTAAAATTAATGAAAGATGTTGGTAACAAAGAAAATAAGCGACTACACCAGTAAACTATAAGTAGCCCTCCTTTATTAACTATCCCTAATAGCCAAATTTAAATTCCCCGCCAACATTTTTAGTGATTTCAACGTAAAGGCATTAAAATAACTATTGATGTAATACAAAATGGTGGGTAATTTTATGTTTCAAAGTTGAAGTTACTAAGAATAATTGCGGGAAATTTAAATTTGGCTATTAGGGATTTCAACATTGAAAGGGAAAAAAACCTTTCGGTGAACTGTTTCTAAATTAATTTGACACTGTTTCTGCTATATATACGAGCACTAGGCTTTAAACTTTAAATTAACTTTATTCAAAAACTATTAGCACTTTACTGTTGATTAAATAGCAAAAACTATTTATTGCATTTTATATAACGCTACTTCTTTATGATTGGTATAACTTTTACAAGTGTCAATTGAACCTCTTTAAATAATGCAATCTAACAAGGATATTATTGAATTGATCAGGACGTTGATATCTGCAATCAACAATATTTACGTTAATGTAATCATCTGCCAGTGCCATCTTAACAATAATTGGATATTACACATATTTATATCAATCGTTATAAATCAAATTATTGTAATGTTTTCTTATTGGTGAATCATCATGTATTATTGTTGGCTGGTTCAATGCAAACGTTAGTCATTCCCCTTAGCCACAGTAACAGAGATTTTCTCGTTGCAGAGTAATTTAAGCCCCGTTTGAACATTTATTTTAATGCAGTTATGAGAAAACGTATAAAGCTTCAGCTAAAGGAGGGTTATAGTTGCCTATGATGTGTTGAAGAAGCGATTATGTATTTCCAAATGTGACATCGCATCTAATATCAGGTAATTAAATAGGCACATTTAAATTAAAGATATGTGGAAAATAACGTTCTGTATTTTTTAATGGTGAGTTGTAATTATATGTAATCAATCATTTAGTAATGTAGATAACTATAGCTGTACATGTAGATATTATTATTTTGCTAAGGCTGCTGAATAAATATGTAGTTTATAATTAAATCAATTATATCTACATTATAGGCGTGTAAACAGGGCTATATTTCGTTTACATTAATAATTACATAATGTATTGTATGTATGTATCGCTCCGATTCCATTTTGCATATTTTTAAGTTATAAAGCAGCAATGCAGCACGTCTACATCGTTATGTTATTTATTTATT
Source organism: Protaetia brevitarsis (assembly GCA_004143645.1). Lineage (NCBI taxonomy): Eukaryota > Metazoa > Arthropoda > Insecta > Coleoptera > Scarabaeidae > Protaetia > Protaetia brevitarsis. The sequence continues at coordinate 63,332 of RXPK01004563.1, read as the reverse complement.
CGACAATTATTTAAAAAAGCAATATTAAATCTTAGTGTGTAGTGTAGGTGTGTTTATGTGTTTACGATTCTAAGAAGAAAAAAAAAATATTGTGCGAACTTTCAATCTTGGTGTAAACCACTGATTGTGATTCTATTGGCTGCTTAGTAGGCTTTGATACGTTACTCTGAAACAAGGTAATTGGCAGACACATCTATTTTTTTGAAACGTTCCACTTGCTTGCATAAAAGTGAATTCCTTTCGCCCTGCAAAATGCAATGTAAATACGGGATCTGTGTCATAGTTTTTACGGACCATTTCTTTATTTACTGTCCCGCTCATTTAAACTTTTACGCAACATTACGCTCTTTTATACACTTCCAATATCGTTTTTTTATTTTAATTTATCTTGGCAAGATCGCATACGCGCACGCATAAGTTTAACATTAACATCAGTTTATATGGAAATCATTTACATATTATGCATTGCGTGAGTGTTAAAAAGACATTCCGACGAAAACAAATTTTACCCGGCCAGATCGCGAGCATTGATCGCGCTTTTCTTTCTTCGAGTTGCGGATATGGACATATTCACAACGTAATTAATGTGCCGAGAACTACTTTTATAATCGGCAAGGTACTTAATATTCCGAGCATTTTTTCGATTGGATACGTGACATAATTTTGAATGGAATTTTAAAATTAAATAGGAAATTAGGGCATGCGGGACTTTGTGCTTCTTTGCCTGCCTGTACATTTTAATTGTTTTGCAACATGTTTTCAATATGTTCAATAACATATTCTAAAATCGGCAGTTATTAATTTTATATGTTGGTACTAAAAATAATAGTGGAATATGATTTTTTTGTCTACATGGAAAAGCATTTTTTTATAACGAACTTTTGCTTATACTCTTCTACACTGAGAGAAATATCCTTTTCATTTAAAAGGAATTGCATTAAACCAAAAGTTTTTGCGTTTTCTATATGGCCAACATGATTTGGGATCTCCTTGAAAAAGAATATAATTTTAAAAATTCACGCATTTCTTCGGAAATAATATATTTTTCGTTGAAACAGTTTATACTTTTAAGTTGATTCAAGTCCTCTTTATTTTGAACTTGAAAACTATGCAGATTAGCAGAAAACCGTCAGCATTTTGATTCAAGAGGTTTTCCTTTTCTTATAACATTTATTCATTTTAGACGTAAGCGTAAACACAACAAAATGCCGTGATCATTCTTCTAAATCGAAATAAAAATGAATTATCTCCAAAAAAGCCCATGCACTTAGGAGAGCTTTACCGTTAAGAATATTGTAAATCTTAGTAGTATTGGGAGTTGGTAGTGACCATCCTTAGCACTCTAGTGTGCCGTTAAAGAAATCGTCCTTTCAATGGCTATCAGATGTTGATCTGGTAAATATACCAAATTAGTATGTTACGATCGTAGTTTCCAGCCTATTTTGTGCGAAATATTATCTGTTACTGGAATGAAATAGGAGATGCGCCATCTGTGCGACAATTTCTCTACTACACATAAGTATACCTGCTCGTCTGCTGTACTATATGGGGAGAAAACTATTATACGAAAATAAAATGCGATATTTATTTTTACTTCCATGTAAATATTTAGTTAAATTAATAAATACTGCCGCTAGCTTCAAATAAATTTACTAACCAAATTATTTGTTTGATTGAATACAGGAATATTTTTAATATTCCTAAATCGTGTAATAATTTAGTAACTGTAACCGAATGCATGAAAAATAGTTGAAAACAACGAGATCGTTTTTCCCGTTGATAACAATTTTAAAATCTTCAAACACTATATACCATGTGATTCAAAATGATTGTCGTAAGAAAAAAACTGTTTTCCGGAAAAATTATCTATTATCTTATTACCAATTTAATGAGCGAAGTTAGCTACATACAAATTTCATACATTAAATGAATTTCTTGACATTTAGCGACATTGGCGTGCGTGTTGTAGTATCTTTCGATTTATTTATCTTATAGTTTTTTCAAATCGTTTATATTTACATCTAACATCACCAACAATAGTATTTCTGAATACTGTAAGAAAATAAGGGAATTTATCTGTGGTAATAGCTCAACAAACAGGTAAAAAATCAATATTGACATTAAGTGAAATAGTTTATTACATTTTATAATTTTATAGGCTTATCATACACTTCAGCGCAATGAGCTGTCAAAAGAAAGTTACATTTTCATCCCTATATAAACAATTTAAGGGACGATGACTTGCTAAACAAATCATTTTTTCTCGGATGAAGCCTGGTTTATCTAACAGACTATATCAATTTACAAAACTATTATATCTGATCTGCAGAAAATTCACACGAATTTCGAGAAATGCAATTGCATCCCGTAAAAGTTGGAGTTTGGTTAGCTATGTCCAGGCAACGAATAATAGGGCCAATTTTCTTCGAGGAAACTGTAACAGCCTAACGTTACCAACAGATGTTGGAATTGTTTATTGCAGAGTTACAAGAAAATGAGCTTAAAGCAGGTTATTTTCAGCACGATAATGTTCCAGCACATACTGCTCGACAAACCTGCCAATATCTTCAACAGTTTTTTGCTGACAGGTTCGTTAAAGCACAAAGATGCCCACCAAGATCGCCTGATCTAACCCCATTAGATTACTTCATGTTCGGCCATCTAAAAAATAGGATCTATAGAAACCGCATGCATACCATAGAAGAACTGAGAGATGCAGTTTTGTCACTTAATAATTATACTAATTGTATGTTATAATTTAAAGTAATAAATAAATTTAGTTAAACACTAGTTAGTACTGAATTGTAAAATCATAATTTAGTAAAGTTAAATTAATTACATTTCATTTTTACAAGCAGAAACACCAATCCATAGTCGTTTATATAATGCGAGTTCAAATATAGGTTACGTTTTGCTTATTTATGACAGATCCGTTTACTTTTCTTATGTTCCAACACTGACTTAGTTCAAACCTCATTACAAACACGCGGCATATATACCTAACCCTGTTACTATCTATAGGAGCGGAATTGACAATCATTTTGAATCTCTGTGTAACTGCTTACAGTTCCTTGGCTTATAAGTAAATCAGAATGAAGATTCAATTAGAAAAATTTTCACTTTCGTTCATTATTGTTTGTGTATCTCAGACTTATGCACGTGGGAACATGAATAAAACTAAAAATACTTTCGCGTAAAAAAGCACTCAGCTTGAATACAGGTGCTTGCATTTTCCGTTAAAAGGCAAAATCAATGTACATATGCGTGTCCACGCAAATAAACCTAAACGCCCGACATTTTTATTTAAAATACTGTTTATATTTCAAATATGATAACGTACTTAAAGAAACTAAAATATGTTGTTAAATACATATGTACATAATAATAACAATATAATATGTAATGTATATTGTCTTACTTAAACAGAAGTAATAAAGACATTATAAAATTTTAATCAAAACTAAGGTGCATTCCATTGAATTACGGTTACGTTTCGTCGAAAAGCATGTACTTAAGAAGAAAATAATCTTCTGGCAAAACAGCACGCTACTTTCAATTAAAATGAACACTTTTCTGAGAGAAGGTATTCTTTTCGTTTAACATGATGAAAACCAAAAGTTATAAAACTCTTCATTTAATGCAATCTCTTTTCTCAGAGTATATAGTTGATAAGATACAGTTTTAATTCCGTAACATAGTACTAAATTAGAAGACTTTCCCTTCGTTAACATTTTAAAAATGATACTACCAAATAAAAATACTATTAACACAGAGAAAATATAAAGTTTAAATGTATTTTAAGTTCGCCCTAGTAAAAATAAAATGAAAAGATGGTGTTCCATTAATGAAACAATTGCAAATAAACCTATTATTAGTTCACTTTAATTCCTATTGGGTCTACAACATTCAGAGACATTTAAGAACAATATATCTTATATTTAACATTACTATATTTAACAAGTCCAAAAACAAGAAAAAAAAAACGTTTCTTCTACTCTATTTTGTTTTTCTTTTTTTTTAATATACAATTTTGAAACATATAGTATAACAAACGCCATTATTGATTGCATGTAAATCTTTTTCTTTCATTTATATTTATCCATATGCATGACAGAAAAGATAAGGGAATTAAGATAATCTCAGATTCATTGGCTGAAATAGTGTTCTGCATAAGCTAATTGTATACGATTTCAATTTCGATTTGCAGAGTAGAAAACAAAGCATGGAATTAAATAAATATGCATTAGCCTACACTACCAGCCATTGCAGTTAGGACAACTAGTATAATTTAAAAAAAAAAAAACACTTTTTTCCAATATTTAATACTGAGCTGGAGAAACGAGTAAGGAAAGTCTGCCCAACTTGGAAAGAGCACCTGTAGCGACTTCTCAAAGCTGAATGTAAACAATATTTTCCAGGAAACTTGCTGTAATTTACTAGTCCTAACTTCAATGGCCGGTAGTATATAAGGCACAAATCCGCCGAAATCGGATTGCAACATTAAAAAATAAAAAAAAAGTAAAATTTAGAGCCAAAAATTCTTTAGTCCGGGCCTGATGCAAGGAAACGTCATGTTAAGCACCCGCTAAACGTGGTATTATGTATAAATACATTGCACTCATTTAGTATTTATTCTTAATGGTATGCCGTAAGTTAATTAACGTCATTCTGAATAAATTAAAGGCCAAACGCCAGTGTGCCCTTGTAAAAATAGCAAAACTGAGGCATTTAAATTCTTCCTTTTATAAAATAAAACATTCCTTATTTGTTAAGAGCGTTCTACGTAAGTCACTAAAGTATTATTTTTAATATCCTGATAAGACGTTCGAGTTTCACCGGATATACGCGACTTCAGTAGTCACAAAAATCGTAAATATTTTTCTTTGCTTTGACGAATCGAGAGTTAGTTGTTAATTAAACGGTACCACATGAATCTGAGTTATTTCTTTGGATTTATTTAATCAAATAAACGCAAAATGAATTGAATCGAATTACACAGAAATAAATGTAGATACAGAAAATTTGCAAACACGCCTTTTTACTATGATGTCGCGCGAAAAATGAATCTATACATTCCCGAACTTTTGCCGATGCATCAAGCTTCGATTTTCTTTATATGAATCACGATAGTCCTGAAAAGGATCGTTTTTTTCGAGACGGAAGAATTTAAATAAAATGTTCGAAGTGGCTTGCACTCCAAGCGCGATCCACACAAAACTAACAGCGGTAATGGCTGAATGATAGTGGTAGTGGGGGTATACTCGGGACAGCATTTAAGTTGGCACAGTGCGGCTCTAGCCCACGGCATTTATAATTTTTTTTTTTTTTCGTTAATGCTTACAGATAGACCCCCTGTGCATTAAGACTTTTTGATTGTATATGATTACAGCTACTACATATTATTATATTTACCTCTATATCTGATACACCCTGTATAATGCAACTCAAAACTATTACTTGCACTACGTATAGATACTACTTCTATAATGGGAATTTCCATCAGAATTATAGATTCCTACCGATTTGGGTTAAAACACAAGGCTAAGACTTGCGACTTCATTAGCATTTAAAAAGACTTTGATGTAATTATGTAGCGCGCGCCAACTAATAACTTCTCTTTAAACGTGGATGCCGTAGCGAATACAGTTATAGCTTGATATACTATGTAATATAGCAGATACGCCTTTTTTTTTTTTGTTTAGCAGCGTTGATATATGTATAAAACAGCTTATTTGAAAAACTTAAAAAGCGTATTATTTACGGCATAAATGAAAGTAAAAATTTAATATCTACATTAATGATATTAGCAAAATAAGATAAGTATTTTTTATGTCTAGATAAAGGTAATTTTCAATTAATAATTGACCATTTTTTGCATTGTTGTATGGCTGTCGAATTATTTCAAACAAAAATATGCATTTACCTACCGCAGCATGAATCTGAACACATACCAGCAATACGTGTTAAGTACTCTTGTATAATGTCGTTTTGTTAATAGTTAATTATGTTTTTACGATAATAGGCATGCATTCGGCATATCGTAAATAAATAACAGTATCTACCTTTAAATATTTAATTATGCATTAAGCGTAGTCATATAGCCAGAGTTTCAAAACGATAAAATTAATTGCTAAATAACATAAAAACGTACTACAAACAATTACAGATAACGTATAATAAAATTTAACAGGCTATTTTAAATATATAAACGAAAACTAGTTTCCAGCATGATGGATCGCATTTGCAATTAGAATCTATAATAGAAAAAGTATAAGATAAGAAGGACTAATTCAAAAATTAGAAAATATACTGCATGGTTTTTAATAAAAAGATTTACGTTTGCAAAGATTGCAAGTTTATTTCAGTGAGAAAATAACAAAGTAATGTATTCCTGCTTTTAACTGTAATAATTAGGAGTAATTTTTTCCTCACGCAGGATTCGAACCTACATCCACCTAACTTGCAAACTTTACATATTTGCCGTACTGCCGGCCTTTCAAGACCTAATATCGACATATGTTCGGTAAGAGCGCTCGAACCTCGTTCTCTAATAGCTTAATTGGTAAAGCGCCCGCCCGGCAAGCGAGAGGATGTAGGTTCGAATCCTGCCTGAGGAGAAAATTTTTTCTTGGGAAAAAATTACTTGTAATTGTTACAGTTTTAAAAGCAGGAATATTTTATATTTTTTTCTTTAATAATAATTAAATTATAAATAAAATTGTTTGTTTAATTAATATTAAACAAAAAAAAAAAATTATAATTTACTCTATTGATATTTTATACTTTTTTATACTTGAAAAAGCTTTGAAAATAAAGCGAAACGTAGTTATTCATGTTCATTTCCATATTTACGACCTAAAAAACAAGAAATTAAAAAAACATAAGAGAACTTGTTAGGAATATTAATAAAGTTCTTCTCAGAAGTCATGCATTATATGTTATTCAGTCAGAATGACATGTGGACATAGATTTCATCATCCCTAATCATTCATATCGAGCATTGAAACTCTCAAATTTCGAATCTTACCTGAGATCCCATTAGTTGCTTATCACATCATCCAATTTAAGTGTAACATACATCGACGGTACTATTTACAAGGTTTAATTAGGTATATGTGAAAGTAGATATTAATAATTAGTAACATTTAAATTAATTTTGGTTAATTGCATTGTCCTAGGAGGCTACGACAATGATTCAGGTTGTTCGTATGATATCGTGCGATATATCCCAAGCTACGAAGTTATGTGAAGAACTTTGATCATTGTAGCAACCTCTTTGACGTATTGACGTATGCATGAGCTGTCACTGATTCAATCAAACGTTAATTTACATTAATTAAACGGTAATAGTAATTTCAAGAAGAAATAATTTAACAAATATATATATAATTTTCTTATTTATTATACAACTAATTGTTAGTGACAAGCCCAAAAGTAAACTATTATAACCTATTGTTGTGTTTTGACTGTACTTGTGTGTGTCATTTTAAATACTATTTTAGAAATGCTAAAAAAAAAAAACATGGAATTCTGTTATAATCATCGGCAAACATAGAATTTAAACATTGCAAAACCAGTTTCTGTTAACATTAACAATAAAATTACCTTAACAATTCTTAAAACAACTACTGCAATAGAAAATTACTTTTTAATTGCAAACAATCACTCGAAATTATTAAGATATTTCCAAATAAAAGATTACAATAAAACAATAACCATATTACAGAGATATTTAATGTACAAACAATTATGTATTACATGTGGCTACATCATGCACAATGTTATTACACATTAATAGAGAGAAAATTAAAAAAATACTGCTTGAATAAGGAATTGGATAACGGCTATTAAGTTGAGGCATCTTGATGTGCAAACCACCTTAGGTATATTGTGTATTACATCAAGAAGGACAATTTGAATTCCCAACAATACACAACTTATACAGGGTTTCCACGGAACTGGCTGGTTAGAAGTTTTCCGACTTAACGAAATTCCTCAGTTTTAAAAAATTGGGGTTGCAAAACAATTTGCACTTACTTCTTTCTAAAATATTTTCACCTTTTTTGCACTTCCGGTTAACCGGAAGTCGCCACGAACTTTGTTATTTTAAATGGAACACCCTATATATTATTATATTTTTGAATTTACCATAAAATTCTATGACGATTATCATTAGGGTATCTTACACCTATCTTCAACTGTTTCTAAGATATTACGATTTTTGTCAAAATTTTGACATTTACATTGTTGTATGTAATTGATTAATTCTCACTTGATTTAAGTGTCAGAAATCTCCGACTTTGAAATCAACTAGTACTAACATTGTTTTACCAAAACGTAGAAAAAAAATTTCAGTGACATTATACAGGGTGTTTAAAAATTAGTGACATATCCAAGAATTTTGAATGTTGCAAAACTTAATTTTTTCAAATAGAACACCCTGTTACATTTTCTATTTTTGGATGTACAATTAAATTCTATACCGATTTGCTGTAGCATTCCCTATACCCATCTTCAGTAGTTTTCTTACTCGTTTTGTTTATTACCGCTTTCAAATGGCCGAATAATTTCTATCTGGGGGGCCATGAGATTAACATCACAACCATTTATTATTATTAGTAAGCATTATTGTTATAATCATTGTTTGTTACACGTCGCGTGTTCAGATAAATGCATATTATTATGGAACTTATGAATTAGATAATGAAAAATATTGAAGGAGCTTATTTTAACCTGGATACTTAAAATTTATTTTACATTCACTGAGAATGCAGGATGAACTTATAGAGAATTTACGGTAATTATAGGAATTTATTTTCGGCTAATATATCTAATAAAATTCAGAAAAAATTGAAATAATACATTACACAGATTACACACTGTACGCAACTTTCGGTACTACCAAGCAAGATTTAATGATTCGTGTGACGACAATGTTTGATGAATTAAACCCAGTTGAAGTGAGAAGAAGTATAAGGCGACACATTAAGACGTCGAATAATAAAATGCTTGGACGTAAATGGAATTCACATTGAGCATTTTTTTTTTGATGCTCTATGTCATGGTTCAAGTTTATGCTGCTTGTAAATTGTATTTGTTAAGTATGCATGTATCTAAATATTCTTCATAAAAACCTTTATAATTTTGAAAATACTTTAATATATCAAAAACTTTAAAACATTTGTCTGACAAGCACACTACGTTTTAGTGAAACAATTTTTGTTATGTTGCCGCCGTTATCGTTTATGCCATTTCCCTTAATTTGAAACCAAGCTATTAAGAGAAATCATTTCAAAATTTTCTGGATTCCGTTAGATATGTTAACAACCAATAAATTCCTTTAATTACATTGAATTCTCTATAAGTTCTTCCTGCATTCTCAGTGAATCTAAAATAAATTTATAGTATCTAGGTTAGAATAAGCTCCTCCAATATTTTTCATTATCTAATTCATAAGTTCCAATATTCATCGATCTGAACACGCGACGTGTAACAAACAATGATTATGACAATAATACTTACTAATAATAATAAATTGTTGTGATGTTAATGTCATGGCCCACCAGATACAAATTATTCGGTCATTTGGAAGCGGTAATAAACAAAACGAGTAATTTAAAAGAAAACTACTGAAGATGGGTATAGGGAATGCTACAGCAAATCGGTATAGAATTTAATTGTACATCCAAAAATAGAAAAATGTACAGGGTGTTCTATTTGAAAAAAATAAGTTTTGCAACATTCAAAATTCTTGGATATATCACTAATTTTTAAACACCCTGTATAATGTCACTGATTTTTTTTCTACGTTTTGGTAAAACAATGTTAGTACTAGTTGATTTCAAAGTCGGAGATTTCTGACACTTAAATCAAGTGAGAATTAATCAATTACATACAACAATGTAAATGTCAAAATTTTAACAAAAATCGTAATATCTTAGAAACAGTTGAAGATAGGTATAAGATACCCTAATGGTAATCGTCACAGAATTTTATGGTAAATTCAAAAATATAATAATATATAGAATGTTCCATTTAAAATAACAAAGTTCGTGGCGACTTCCGGTTAACCGGAAGTGCAAAAAAGGTGAAAATATTTTAGAAAGAAAGTAAGTGCCAAATTGTTGCAAACCTCAATTTTTTAAAACTGAGGAATTTCGTTAAGTCGGAAAACTTCTAACCAGCCAGTTCCGTGGAAAACCCTGTATTTATATGATCACTATATACGAAGAAAGTTTTTAAAACTAAATTACATATTTTATATATTAATCTATATAGCTACACCTCCGATCTCAATACATTTTTTTTTCAGTCTTGTAATAAATTCGCTGTACATTTTAGAAATGATTTGCCACTCATTCAATTCAGTTACTGTAACTGAAAACAAAATCAAGCTAGCCACTTTAATAGTGTAATCTGAAACGTCTTTTTTGAAAATATTTGCATGTGAGAATTTGCTCTTATAAAAGTTTAAATCCAACTTAGGCGTAGGTAGGTAACTAAAAGATTAATTAAGTAATATACAAATACCCATGTATAATCTCAAATATGTATAATAATTATTAAGTAAGTGTCTGATATGAATGATTAATGAAGTGTATGCCTATATCCAATTGAGTTGCAAATTATTAAATGGTGGTAATCTACATCAGCTACTGTTGAAAAACACTGCTGTAATAACCACGCTAGTGTTGGGCAAACAGTAAGTAATTAGTTTCATACTTACAATGGACAATGTAATTATAACCATAAGTTAATTAATTGCAATACTGTGTATTTGACTTGCCAATTATAATTACTATGCTCTCTATACAAATGCAGTACTTATTTAATATACATTAAAATACAGTTGCAGGTTATAATTTTCTGCGTATTACTATAAACTTATTCATAAAGATTTTAATTGACCAATAAGTAACATTTACACGACGTGTATGATCATGAATAGATGCAATAATAAGTAGTGAATATGCTATAATCTGATATTAAAAATCATTTTATATTAGGGATATAATACGAAACTGTAATATTCAACATATAATTAATATACCTAATTATTGGTTATGTAAAAACAGTGTGTTTATTATTGACACTGATTTTTGCTTGATGTAATTCGAGTATTGAAACTGTCAAATTTCTTTTTGGCGCCTCCGTTCAGAAACACTAATTTTGCAGTATTTCAAAGCGGCAGGAAAACGGTAGTTTGCCTGCCTAGGCAGGCAAATGTCACTAAAGGTTGGCCACACTAGATTCCATATGACAGACGTTATAAATTGTCATTAAGCTACAGTTCAACCATGCTAAGATGAACTGGTGTCTTCATTGCACTTATTATTGATAAATAGATACTAAACTAGAAAGAAAATTACAGAAAAAGATTTATTTTCGGAAACGTCAAAATACTAAGGTATGTACTGTCAACTCCCTAGTGTCAAAGTTTCTTTTCTATTTTCAATTCAAAATTAAGATTTGTCGGTCCAAAAAACCTTGTGTATTACACGGCCAGAAACTCGTTTGCGAGTATGAGTACGGTTTGTGGACCGAAACCGTACTCATACTCGCAAAACTGTAGCTTCTAGCCCAGTGATACAAATAACTATTTGGCCTTGTCACCTGTAAACAAAGCATTGCCTGTCAGCTGATGCACTACAGAAAGTATGTTGATTCTTTAATTTAGTTAAAAAAAAATACATTTACCGGTATTTTTATTGCTGTTTGAAATTGTTATTGACGAAAAATCATCATTAAAAAATCGACTTTGACATAGACTTAAAACTGAATCACAGTATAACAGAATAAGGATGTGCTCACAAAAATCCATTGTTCTTTAGTGGTCCGTTTTGATTACCTTCAACCCCAGCTGCCATTTTGTAAAGCTGTTGCCGGGAATTTTTAAACGTGTGGAATAATTTATATTTTAAAGGAAGTAGAAAATAGATTAAAAAATACGCAAATTTATGCGTTTTTTATTCTGATTTTGTTGCAAATATTTATAAACAGTTTATAGTAATAAAAAACACGATTCCAGTAAAATAGTGTTTGATTAAGTGATACATATCTTTGCAAGTGTTTTACGATAATTATGTTCTTATTCTTTTCTTTTTGTGAAATAAATCTTTGTTTATATCTTTATAGTGTAAAATATTCTTCCAGGAATAAATGTTGTGGTTCTTTCTCAAATAAATTAATAAAAATGCAACAGTTTCGGTGGAAGAGACTTTCAAATTTCTTACACGAATACACAAACAATTTTAATTAGGGTTCAAGAGTATGACTATAATCGTTCAGTGCGATACAAAAGAATGTTCCTTTTTATTCGACTACATTATTTCTAACATCCGACCCTGCAATGGTTTGTCAACAATAATGTCCGAGGGTGCACAAGTGGATAGAGTTCAAACGTAGACTATATAATATTGAATTGTCTATAATGTGAATAAATGCGATTAAAATTTATACCAGTATAATGCAGTTCAAACCAAAATCACATTATTTTAAAAAGTGAACATAAAATGAATCAAGTTAGTTACTGCGATAAATAGCAATCTAGCTTAAAATGTGTATCTAACAAATAAATTGATTTAATGTGACCTAGGAATCTCTGCACAACGACAATAGTTCTTCTTATTCATGTACTTTCTTAATTCTTGTCGTGTCATATATATTAGATTCATTCGGAAATCTCAAGAAACTGCGACCATCCTTAACATCAACATTTATCTTGCGAGAGTGACTGGCACTACAACATGATACCCATTAGTGTCTTCTTTCACGGTTATTTGAGTTATTTCACTTAAACCTAACAATATAATATATAAGAAAGTATGGAAATGTTATGGCCACTGGCCACCGATCTTACTTTTTACACAAGAATATCATGGTTCAATTAAATGTTTTAAAACTACAGGGTAATTCAAAAACTAATAAAATACGTAAAATAAATAAATAAAACAAGTAAATCATGTAGATTAAACGGATGAGTAAACTAATTTGTGTAGATACGAACGTAAACAATAACAAACTGCCATTTTGGGAAGCTGTTATTTGAAATAAAGTTAGATTTAGAAATTTGGACCCCTATGGCTCATCCATTGTCCTTACTCGGTATACTCTGACTGAATTGAGTTGTCTTAACGCAGTGGGTAACAACCAATCTGCTGGCTGTTACATTGCCCTATTAAGTATATAAATAAGATACCTATTCTAAATATTTTGCTCAGCCAAAAAATCCAATACAAATGTGGTGCATTAGGTCATTGACAGCGCTGGATTCCTTTTGAAACTAACTTCTCGCCCTGTAAATGACACCTGCCGCACTCTAACATAAATAACTATTCTATACTTCAAGTAAATCCGATAATTATCAATACAAGGCATGCCTCAGCGCCTCGTCATAATCACGTTGAAATAGCAGAGATAATTGTTTATCTGCTAGATGGGTTATCTTGAGAAATGTTGTTCCTCTTATCAATGTAAATAAAATCACCACACATCAGAGGATTTAAGATAGATGGAAAACTGATTGAAGTTTAGATAAAAGAATGTTATCTGGATGACCCAGGATAACAACGCCAGAAGAAGACAATATTCTTGTGCAATATTTGGAAAGGAGTTCTTTTCGCATAATGCCATTTGCTATTCGGCAATTACATTTTTCTAGGTAGAGAGTATACCTTCAAAATATTATTTTGCGGCCAAGTAAATGATTATACAGTGATCGAACATAAACAGGCAACTGGCAACATGTTTATCAATGTTTTTGAATCAAATCCTCATTTATATTTCATTTTCAAAGTATAGTTTGCGGTATTTAAAACTATTTATTTAGAAATAGTTTTTTTACACCCCATATTATTAGCATATGAGTTGGTAAGAATTTAATACCGTGACACCTGAACTATAGCCTTTGCAAAGCAACATGGAATGCCTCTTTCATTAGTTTGCTGTAACAATTATTATTGTTGAAAAAAACAATTCTACAGTTAGTTTAATATAATTTTGTTATTTAACACAACAAAAATAATTGTATTAAAAATAAAATTGAAATATTTGTTTAACCATAAAATGATAACAAAGATATTTTTGTTTAGCTAGCAAAATCTGCTGCTTTAACCGTATTTCACCTCATAATATTGTTAAATTGAGCAATATTTGGTTAATTTAACAACTGTCGTTTTCTGAATGTAAAAATATAGATACATTCATTCATTCATTCATTTAGTTGGGGTGGGCACTTATAGTCTGAGTACTTGAGCTAGGTGCTCATTGTATCGTCCTTATTAAATCTCTTACTTCCACTTCTTGAGCAGCTTGGTGTTCTCTATAAAGCCCAGTACCTTGCCCAGTGGAAACTTGAGAACCCTCAATGGCTCCAATAGATCTTTGCCGAAATATTTCTGCCTGAGTACCTTCAATTCCTTACATGTGCAGATTACATGTAAACTCGTTTCCTCCAGTAGTTCGCATCTTCTGCACCACGGTTCGCTTACTCGACCTGTGTTGTAGAGATGCTTTTCAAGAGACAGTGTCCAGTTACCGGCCCAGTAATGGTTTTAGCTTCTTTCTTGCTGCGCCTGAGTAGATTATCAGAGAATCTAGCATCCCCATCCCCTATTAGCGCTTTAGTATGGAGTTAACCAGTCGACCTCAATTTCTTTGTACTTTCTTTATCTAACCAGGTCCAGATCTCCCTTTTGCGGAGTCCTTAGTAATCCTACATACGAGCTCTGGACCTATGAAGTGTCTTTTACAGCTCTCCTTGGCTAGTTCGTCGGCTATTACATTGCCCTTTATATCCTCATGTCCCGGCACCCAAATCAGAGACACTGTGTAGTCTCGTGCCAGTGTATTGAGGGATTGTTTGCAGTCTCTAACTAGTTTTGACCTAGTTACAGGGTTCGAGACTGCCTTGATAGCAGCTGGATGTCGGTCATTATACTTATTTTCCTCCTCATGTAGCCCCCTTTTGCAATCATTTCTGCACAGGCTGTAAGGGCGAATACCTCTGCCTGGAAGACCGTTGTATGCTTCCCCAGGCTTATGGATATCCTTTGATTAAGGCTGGCCCACAAACACCGACTCCTGTGCCCTGGCTGGATTTGGATCCGTCCGTGAACCAGTTATCAAAAGCAGTGATCTCACCACGTGCCTGGTCCCTGTTCGGCATGGAGATTTTCAACTTTTCAAAATAATTTGAGATATCACAAGTTGTTGTTGACTTTCAGTCTAAGGATCGCATTCATAATCTCCGCTTTCACATAAAGCTCCAGCGGGGGGAAGCCCACAAAATACATTTAATGCACAACATAATAAAATACCGTATATTTAATGAAAACTCACGAGATTCGAATCTGTAAATAATTTATAGCAACGATTTGGGTGAATGTGCAATTTGCATCCACTATAAGTAATAAAAATAGTTATTTCAGCTCCTACAAAAAAGCGATTATCCAGTTATAATATCTTTCTAACTTATAATTTTATACATTCTTAGACATATTTATAAATGGATTTAACCACTTTAATGATTAAATTATAATTCGCGAATTGAGGATATGCAAATATACCCATTTAGGCATTCCTAAAACGACAGCATGTACTAAAATTTTTGCCCGGCAAATCACTAGGAGCAATAAATTACCAAATTACGCGATTCGTGTCCGTATTTTCGTAACACTTTTACTGGACTCATCTGCGCAATAGATAATGTAAGTGCAGCCGTAATCAAAGAGGTTATACACTCTGGTGCTCAAGTTGTACATACGAATGTATACTTTGTATATACGCGTCAAAAATATGTTTCAATTATTTACGTAAGTATATGTAACACAAAGTGCTTCCTAGACAATTATAACTCAAAACTCTTTTTTGGAATATGCAAAGTCATTATAATCTATAACGTTTAAGTGTTACCGTAAATATGACAGGTGACAGTGAATAATGATTCGGAGATTAAGCATGCATGTATATATGCAGGTATAAGAAAATGCACTTTCAACAAAGTTGTTAGTATGCCCGCTGCTGCAGAAGCTGCATTTTAGATTTCGTTGTAATTGCAATTAAAAAAGAATGAATACTGTGCTAATTAGTTCTAACGGTTTTAAGTAAATAAAATTGAAAATATACACGCTTTTTTCTTCGGTAGGAAACAAGGGATCTAAATGTTAGTAGAATATTGGTGATGAAAATGCTATTTGAGCACAGTCTGATTTTTTTTTTTTTTGATCTTAGGAATTTTGATAAATGTTTTATTACTCCATAAATGCTAATAAAATCATGAAATTAAAGTTATATGAGCAATAATTCAGGTAAAATCTTGATAAAACTGATTATATCTCTATAAAGCCTTAAGTAAGCAGCCGCTTATTTATCTTATTTGAGAACTATTAATTTGAATGTAAATCTATAAGACCAGCATTTTTAGTGATTTTATTGCAATATACAGGGTGTATCAGATATAGAGGTAAATATAATAATGTGCAGTAGCTGTAATCATATACAATCAAAAAGTCTTAATGCACAGAGGGTGTATCTGTAAGCATTAGCGAGAAAAAAAAAATTTATAAATGCCGTGGCTAGAGCCGCACCTGTGCCCAACCTAAATGCTGTCCCGAATATATACCCCACATACCACTATCATTCAGCCATTACCACTTTAGTTTTGTGTGGATCGCCCTTGGAGTGCAAGCCACTTCGAACATTTTATTTAAATTCTTCCCACGTCTCGAAAAAAAGAACGCTTTCAGACCATCATGATTTCATATAAAGAAAATCGAAGCTTGATGCATCGGCAAAAGCGCGGGAATGTATAGATATCATCTTTCGCGCGATATCATAGTAAAAAAGCGTGTTTGAAAATTTTCTGTAGTCTACATTTATTTCTGTGTAATTCGATTCAATTCATTTTGCGTTATATGATTAATAAATCGCAAAAGAAATAACCTCGTGATCGTCATGTGGTAACCGTTATTAACAACTAACTCTCGATTCCGACAAAGCAAAAGAAAAATATTTACGTTTTTGTAACTACTGAAGTCGCATATCGATGAAACTCGAACGTCTTATCAGGATATTAAAAATAATACTTTGTAGACTTACGTAGAATGCTCTTAATAAAAAAAGGAATGCTTATTTTATAAAAGAAATTTAAAATGCAAATGCCAATATGAACTTACGCATACCATTAAGAATAATACTAAATGAGTGCAATGCTATTTAACAAATACCCCGTTTAGCGGGGTGCTTTAACATGACGTTTCCTTGCATCAGGCCCGGACTAAAGAATTTTTGGCTCTAAATTTTACTTTTTTTTTTATTCTTTAATGATGAAATCCGGTTTCGTGGGTTTGTGTTTTATATGTCGTGTAGTTAACACCCAAGCAAAAATATTTTTTTTATTTGATACACCCTGTATAAACAATAATGTATGTACAATTAAGGCATGACGTAACATGTTCGACAATTGATTATAATTGTGGTTAGTCGTAGAATCAAATAAATTCATCAGTGTTTCGGAATAAAACCTTTTTTTTTTATGACTTTAGTTCCTCTCCTAAAGGATATTTCGTTCAGGGGCGGAACTTCCGTCGGTATAACCGGGTCCCCACACTCGCCGAGAGCCCTATGCTCGTCTTCACATATCTTTATTTTGCAGCTTAATTGCAATATTATTAAAGGCTTACATTGAGAATTCCTGATGAATTAAGTGAAATTTTTTTAGCACTTTTGCTTTTGAAGATATGTAGCTACTAATACACACGTATAGATAGATAGATAGATATTTCAAACAATATCAAACAAAAAAAGACAATGATGAAATATGTCAACAGAATACAAATAATGAAATACTTAAATTAAACTAAATATTATTATTAAGAAAATCGGCAACTGAATAACAGCTCAAATTCAAAAGATAGCAATTAACTTGCTTTTGAAATCCTTTCAAGTTATCAACTGCTTTTATATTCCAAGACAGTTTATTATATAGCTTGCATCCCATGTACATTAAATTCCTTTGAAAAACTGTAGTTCTATGGCTTGGTGTAACAAATAATTAAATATTCTGGTATTGTAATTATTGCGACACACTGTCGGTGAACTCCTCACGATGCTTGTTGCACAAAACACAAACCTTCATAGCTATAAACATCGTAAAAAGTTAAGATTTTGTGTCCTTAAACACTTTAAGAGGCGCGTGAGTCCAAGGCTTAATAAGTTCGTGGCTCGTTTTGAATCAGAAATATTTTGGCGCGGAAGTGCCACGGCCCCCAATAATGATGCCATATGTTCATCCGAGAACATAGAAGTTGGCATTAGTAAAAACTTTTTCAAAAATCTCCTAACTGCAGCTCTTCTGAGATTATAGGACCAGCAGGTGCGGCCAGTTTAACCATATTAGCAGTATTAAATAAAATAAGGTTAGTTTTATCAGGATTAATTATTAATTCGTAAGTTCATCCAAGTTTTTAATAAGTAAAAAAAACTCTATCTTACCTCTTACAAATAGCTCAGCCAGGTATTGGGAGGTTTACAAGTATGCTGATATCATCAGCATACACGTGATAACATCACTCGACATTCAGTGAACATATATCATTCATATAAATTAAAAAAAAGGTAGGTCCCAGTACAAATCCCTGAGGCACCCCAGTTGAAATCCTACATCTATCCGAGTGCCCATTATTACAAACAACTTTTTGATGTGGATCAGTTAAATATGACTTAAACCAATCCAAGGTTGACCCCAGATGCCGTACCTTTCCAGCTTATATAATAATTATAGAATGATCAACACAATCGAAAGCTTTAGATAAATCTATTAGCATAGCGATGCAAGGTGTTTTGGAACAAAACCATGCTGATGTTTCGATAATAAAGTACATTTTAAAAAATAATTAAAATTTTTAGTATTCATTATTGTTTCAATAATTTTAGAAATAAGTTGATAAAATGCATATAGGACGATAATTATCTTGATCATTAACATTATAGACACGTCCATGCGTAAAGTAGACATGCACTTAATAATCAAAGGCGGCATTTTGTCAGTGGCACGATCTACACTGTCTAACAGCCAAATGGAATAAATTCGATAATAAATAGATCGGTGCGTGTTCGAATTGGTATTTTTAGTTGTGCATTTTTTTCAACAGAGGCCTTTTATTAATGGTGTGTCATGTAACAGTGGCCAACACCAACTTTTTTATTTTAAATGCTACACCTTGTATATTATTCAATATTTGGATTCTAGACGTATTTTATTTCCTATCCCTATTTTCAACTGTTTAGAAAATATTAAGTGTTTTCAGTTTTTTTTTGCAAAAAATAACATTAAAGAAAGAAAATTATTTAATTACAGAAATTTGCTACAACACACTCAAAAACTAATAAGTAATCTGTTTATTTCGTGATATTGTAAAAGAAAAACAAAAAACCATTCCTTTTTACCGATATGAAATACACAAAAACTGTAAATACTTTTGTTTAAAATGCCTGGCCTTAGCAAATTATTGTTTGTCTCTATAACAGTTTAGTTGTCAGTGTTATAGTCGTTTGAATTTCGTTAACTGCACATCAGAAAAATGGTTTATTTAACAGAAATGCACAAAATAACACATCTACAGATGATTGGTTATGGAGATAACACACAATGTTATAAAAATATTAACCCCAATGTATGGGGTAAACTGAATCACGCTTTGGCCAAGAAAAAATTGGTAACATATTTATTCTGTAGCAGTAACAAATGCAGATTATGTTGAGTAATTGATGCAAACTTCTAATTATTTTTTTTGAAAAATATTTTTTTCGAATGTTATAAAAATACTAACCCCAATGTATGGGGTAAACTGAATCACGCTCTGGCCAAGAAAAAATTGGTAACATACTTATTCTGTAGTAGTAACAAATGCAGATTATGTTGAGTAATTGATGAGCAAACTTTTAATTATTTTTTTTTGAAAAATATTTTTTTCAAATGTTATAAAAATATTAACCCCAATGCATGGGGTAAACTGAATCACGCTTTGGCCAAGAAAAAATTGGTAACATATTTATTCTGTGGCAGTAACAAATGCAGATTATGTTGAGTAATTGATGAAAAAACTTTTAATTATTTCTTTGAAAGATATTTTTTTTTCAAATGTTATAAAAATATTAACCCCAATGTATGGGGTAAACTGAATCACGCTTTGGCCAAGAAGAAATTGGGAACATATTTATTCTGTAGCAGTAACAAATGCAGATTATGTTGAGTAATTGATGAACAAACTTTTATTTTTTTGAAAAATATTTTTTTCAAATGTTATAAAAATATTAACCCCAATGTATGGGGTAAACTGAATCACGCTTTGGCCAAGAAAAAAATGGGAACATATTTATTCTGTAGCAGTAACAAATGCAGATTATGTTGAGTAATTGATGAACAAACTTTTATTTTTTTGAAAAATATTTTTTTCAAATGTTATAAAAATTTTAACCCCAATGTATGGGGTAAACTGAATCACGCTTTGTCCAAGAAAAAATTGGTAACATTTATTCTGTAGCAGTAACAAATACAGATTATATTGAGTAATTGATGAACAAACTTTTCATTATTTTTTTTGAAAAATATTTTTTTTTCAAATGTTATAAAAAAAAAATATTAACGAAAAATTTATATT
This sequence comes from Protaetia brevitarsis, assembly GCA_004143645.1. Classification (NCBI taxonomy): domain Eukaryota; kingdom Metazoa; phylum Arthropoda; class Insecta; order Coleoptera; family Scarabaeidae; genus Protaetia; species Protaetia brevitarsis. Next base: position 42,672 of record RXPK01004563.1, on the reverse strand, counting down.
TTTGATTCGCTTTATACCCCGTTTGATGATCCCTAAATAATTCATGACACTTTATACATACTAAAAATATTAAAGATGCGATGCTTGGAACAGTGGAAATGCCACAGTTTTCATCGATTACCAGTCTGTCAAGATCATTGCTCTTGAACTGCCATTCAATTATTAACATAAATCTTGAAGCTCCAGCTGTCACAAAACCGAACACTAAATACAAGCACTTACCTTAATTTTGATAAAAGTCAGTTCTTAATAGCGCATGGGCACAATATTTCTATCACTCAAGTTAATACTTAAAAATTCACTCGATTAAAATCCAAATCCTTAAAAGTACACTAAAAGTGAGAATATAGAGTCCCAGAACGAATAGCCGATCGTAACTACCACCGGTGTTATACTAGTATCGTTCTTCATGCCTGGAGATATATTACTTATCCGCTAGCCCTGCTTTATTATTATTGATAACCGATACTACTACTACTACTACTACATATTATCACCACTACCCACACTGCCGCTGCGTTGGATGCAACGTCGTCATAACAGTTGCTTCTATTGTAATTCGTCTTTCTATACGCAACGCGCCAACTGTCAGTTCCGTATACGAGGAAGAAGTAACAGACGCGATACAACAATCCGCAATATTTTTACCGACCAGTTGAGAGAAGCCAGTGCGAATGAATTTTGCGGCCAGCTTGCCTCGTCCAAGCACTGACGGCGAAGCAAGTGTGAGTTAAGGCTCGCGACCGATGAATTTACTCTCTAGTCCACTGACCGAATCCGTAATACTGGAGCATCGGGGTAATAATTTCGCGAAAGAAGAAATAAAACACGGATAAGCTATCGGCTAAAATGTTCGGGTCAACTTTTACTCCGTATTTATCGTCTTCGATGTAAGCAGCGATTGTGGTAGATCCTGATTCACAGGAGTGATTTGCCTCGGGAATGATTGGGTTTTTCCTGTGTAAATAATCTCTTTCCGGGTGGGCGTATTTCAGTGATTTTTTTTTACATATACGTGCTTAAAATGACGTGTATAAGTATAAAGAGGTGCAAAATATTTGGGTACAATATTTTGGGAGTGCGTTTAATGGTGTCCATGCCCTCGTTAATTGAATTGATGACCGAATTAATAAAATTCATTACCATTGAATAATGTGTGTCGTAACTATTAAATGAGTAATAGTAATAAAATAAGACAATAAAGGAGAAGGAGTAGGGGCTCGTGACAATATTGAGTGAGCCATATACAGGCTGATTCGCGGAACCTGTCTATTAAAAGTTTTGTTAAAGAATCTGGTTATGGCCGAGATGACACAAAAACAATTGCAGTAGAACTATAAATATTGGTGTACAGGAAAATATCAGCGCGTCTTAACTAAAAAAAAAAGAAGACTATTTGAAGTTATTTGTTACCTATGAATAATGTAACAACGTAATACCAAGAACGTGTGACGCTTTTGCTGTATGGTATCCAGAGAAATTGTACATATGTGGCGATAAACTTTGAAAAATATTCCTCACGCGTTGCTTGCATCTTCCATGGTTATTATTTTTATGCTCGCATAAATTTTATCGTTTCCCGAACAAAAGAAAATGTGGCTGTTGAATCCGCTAAACGAGATGATCACATACACGCAATTCAATGAAAACGTTAGTTGCAAACATTTGATATTAAGTATATATATATATATTGCTCTGTTTTTCAGAACAAAATGCCCGGGATTTCAAATTTTTATTTTCTTTAGTTCAGTACAATTAATTATTATTATTATTAAATTTATGTTTACAATTTACCATTTTTTTCGTCGTCAAAATAAAAAGAATTAATTTAAAATTCAGAGGCATTTACCCCTAAATATCAAAAACTAAATTTAATAGAAAACTATCACCTGTGTTATCGATCTTTCTTCAGAATAACTATTTTATCACTGATCAACTTAGTGATTTCTGAATACAACCCTTAAATATTAAAAATTCCTAAAGTAACTAAACTAATGGGGATTGATATAAATCTAATCCCAAATTAACGTATAGTGAACATAAATTATAAAAATCTTATTTCTGGTTAATATTGAAATAAAACTAATTAATTATTTTCATTTTTAGGTGGGATTTACTTGATGGAATACTAGCTTGACTAGGACAGGACCACAAGCAACGAACTAGCAATTCTCTGATTGGATTTTCGGTTGGACAGCGCCTCGTCTCGATCAATAGCATGGAATGGCAATCTGGTCGGGATTCTTCGTAGGAAATCATAAGTTACAAAAAAAAAATGATGACATGAATAATAAATGTTGGTGTCCATTTAATTTATTATTCATGTTTGGTGTTTTTTAACTTATGATAGACAATGTTACCTATTGACGTTGATCTGAAGATGGCTGTTAAAAGCCGAAACTAGTAATCATATATTAAACTACTATATGAACGAAAGAACGAGTTTATTTACTCTTATCTAACCTTTACATTTTTTTTGTGTCGGTATTATTTTAATTTGCAATAAACAAGGTAATAAATTACTGCAAGCTGAGCTAAACTGCTTCAAAATTTTGTAAAATTAATAAAATTGGTATGAGGGATAACCCCACCACTCAATATTGTCACGAGCCGCCACTGGTAAAGTGGATTAACGACATACAGGACCATCTCTATGCCCACCTCTACATATGTATTATATATTTTGATCACTGCATCGTGTGACCCTGTATACAGGGTTATTATTGTATAGCACTTTTTAAAAAAAGGGGTTAAAGATATACATAAGCAATGCCTATATACAAAAAAATACGGCCCTAAGTACACGGAGTACCGCGAAAATGATTTTTCTTTATTGGAGTCCGGCCCTGACTCATTTAGCATACCGGTGAACCATCGGTCGTCGCTACACTTTGAACGTTGGGATTACATATAGTGTGCACTTGCTATTCGCAGTGGATGTATGCGTTTGCAATGGCAGCGTATATATCTGAAACACGCTACATAAAGTTAACAATCATACATTAGTTTTATTGCAAACATAATAAGTTTATTTTAAAACAAATTTAACCTTTAAAATGTACTACTATTTTACGTGATACACGAGTTCATGGCAAAAGCACATCATATTCGGTTTTCGCTCTGGATACGGTTGTGCCACCGCACTGGCACACGTTACCGACGAGATATTTACTGCTACTGATAACAATTTAATTACTGTACTGATTCTTCTTGATTATTCAAAAGCTTTTGACACACTTAATCATGTTCTACTCCTCTCTATCTTACGCTACATTGGGTTTTCAGAAAATACTATCAACTTTTTTCGTTCTTATTTGAGTAACCGCACCCAACAAGTGGCTTATGATGGATCCTTATCAGTGCCTCTCGTTATAAAGTCCGGTGTTCCACAAGGAAGCATACTAGGACCACTCCTGTACACTATATATAGTTCTAATATTATCAAATGCCTTAGGTTTTGTAAATATCACATGTATGCTGATGACACCCAGCTGATTTATTCTTTCGCATCTAGTGGTGTTGAAGAAGCTGTTTCTAATATTAACGCTGATCTTTCGTCCATAGTTTTGGAATCTTTGCGCCATTCTCTTCTAATTAACCCTAGTAAATCTACAGTCATGGTTTTTGATCGTGCTAAACAAAGGTTAGCGGTTATAGACAAAATTACAATTACTATTTCCGACAAAATATTAACTAACTCTGAATGCACCCGTAATCTCGGTCTATACCTTGATTATAAATTGCGGTTTAAAGAACATGTCTCACATCTCATCAGAAGAGCTTACTGTAATTTGAGAATTCTCTACGGTAGTAGAGACTGTTTAGACAGAAACCTTAGAAAGAAACTTTGTGAAACGCTAGTGCTCTCTCATTTTAATTTTTGTAGTTCTATATACTATCCTTGTCTTGATTACTGCGATAGAATGTGTATACAGCGTGTTCAGAACGCTTGTTTAAGATTTATTTACAGGATTCGGCGCTATGATCATGTCTCCCATGCGCTTAAATGGGCGAGATGGATGAACATGTCTACTAGGGTAGAATTTCACTCAACTATATTTTACTATAATCTAATTTACTATAAAAGGCCTATCTATCTCTACAATAGACTTAAATTTCGAACCGACGTTCATACATTAAATATTCGTTTCAAAGGACTATTATCGCCTCCCATGCATCGCCTCCAGTTGTTTAGGCGTTCCTTTTCTTATAATGTTGTTAAAAGTTACAATTCCCTTTTGGCTGATCTGCGGTCCCTTCCTCCGCCATTATTAGTCCGCAAATTGCGGGATAAATACTTGAGTACTGATCGTTAATCTTTGTCATAAAAAGCACCGTGTTTTCTCTTTTTCTGTCTCTCTGTTTTGTTTTGTTGCAGCTTTAAAATTTTACTATACATCGTACATACTGATACATATTAATTTTGCATGTAATTGATTGTAATTGGTTTGAGAGGAAGAGCAGCTACTATTACAGCAGCTGATCTCAAACCTTTTGAGATTATAGGCGGGTCTCTTTAATTTTTAGTTTATTTTATAAGTTATAGTTACTTTTGTACTCGCTTATCTCTCAATAAATATGCTATTATTATTATTATTATTATTATTATAAAAAAAAAACATCTGACTGCTTTGTTTGCATTCTGGTGCTTCCGTCTTATCTCAGTTTAAATCTTGTGTAAATAACATCTGCTTTGAATGAATTCACTATGTCTAGCATTTAATTTTTTCGATGTTTACTTACAGATGGTTGAAATTCATTTCCTATCAGATTTATGTGTATACAAAAGGTAAACACAGATGTGGGCCGTCTTTAACTACATTTTGGCCCTAAATTTGAAAAATTACAACATGCACATAGAACCGTAATTTTTTGTATATAGGTATTGCTCATGTATATCTTTTACCCCTTTTTTAAAAAAGTGATATACAATAATAACCCTGTATAGGCTGCATAGTATCACTGACATTTATCGATGATTATCATCTCTTGTAAACTTCCCTTGTTAAAAGTTTAAAGTAATTTTATGAAAATATTTTTGGAATGTCTAAATTAATTGTTAAATTATAAGTAAGTAGCATGTGAGGTACTAAAATTTAGATGAGCATTTAGAACTGATAATCACAGATATTAATTGATAAAAATATAATAATATCTCTAAGAGTTCGTGTGGAACGAATAGTATTCTGTTCGTCATTACAGTGACAGTGAGTTTTCTTTTTTTTTAGAAATAATGTTATCGTCAAGGATGTCTTTATACGGGTAACTACACATCGTACTTATTTATCTTATACGATTTTCAATTAAATATACGATATATCCATACTTGTATTGCTTCCGGATTGATGTGCTTTCCATTTCAATTCTACTTCAAAATCTTGTCGCAAAATAGATAAAATATTTTTTTATTTCCAACGTATGTACTTTTGTTTGCAAATGACTTTTCTTTATTTATATCTGCAGAAAAAACAAAAATATTGGTAACCGAAAGAGATATTGGTATAATAGTTTTAGCATTGTAAATTTCTTCTTATTACTAAATTTAGATTAAAATATCTAAGCGATAGATTTTAAGCTAAACTCATTTTTTTTAGTGATCTTTTTCCATCTTGCTGGGAGATCTAGATATAATAGTATGATTGACATTGCTTTTATCAAGATCAGAGATATGGATATAGATTCTTAAAGTAATTAAAAAAAAATTAAACCGGGCAATTACTAGTACTAATTAAATAATGATTATTAGCTAATAGATCTTTATCCTTGTGATAAACTACTTTTTAATAAGGAATACTCCTAATCAACTTGTAAAGATTTATTTTTCATACTCTTAAAATTATTACCAGACTAAAAATAATTTAACAAATCTCTAGTCTACTGTACTTTATTGGACCTCCAACCAGAGCCAACCAGTGGCGGCTGGTACTAAAGGGCACAAGGGCACGTATACCACCAAGATAAACACAAAAAGGAATTCACATGTAATTCAGTGCATTATATTATTTTATTATTTTTACGTATTTTTATAACGATAGTATCAAAGTTTACTTCCGCACCACAGAGGCTAGCGCATATGCGAACGCTCAAAACTATGTTCCGGGGCACTATTTCCGATGTACCTATTTCGAGCATGAATCGGACGACTCCGTTTATCTTCGCCATATGCGCTTATGCGATCGCTTTGGAGCAAATGGGGCACGCAATTTCGTGTCTCCAGTTAACGTCTTGCATTCATTGCGATTGTGTCGGTTTCAACGCGTACCACGCATGTGTGATTTCAAAGACTTGAAGTGACGTTTATTATTAATGATTGAGAAAATAATGATGAGGTTAATTGAGTGCAAAATCTTAAAAAAAAAAAAACCGCTCTCGAACTTACAATAGAGTATTCAATAAAAATATGAGTGGATGTGCGGAATGTTCACTAACAAATAAACTATTTTGTTTTATCTGCTTAATTTTTAAGAAAGAGGTTAATGCGTAGAATAAGCAAGGGTTGAATGATTTAAAGTACATCACAGAGAGGGCAAAGAAACACGAAAATTCCCTTTCTCACATGAATGCATGCGTCAATTTTAATGTTCTAGGCTAAGTAGACATACGTGAATAGTTAGACAGTGCTTATTTACGACATAAAATTAAGTACAACAAAGATGTGGAAAAAAATCGTCATATTTTGCGTCGGTTAATTATGTGTATAAAAAACTGTGAAATCTTATCCTATGTTGGACAGCGTAAACTTGAAAAGTGAAGTGATGACGTAGGTGTAGGTGGTGTTTTGCCACTTTTAGTGTTCATAATAGACAACAACCTAAAAAAAGTTTTGACGGAAACATACAAACTGTTAGATATTATTTGTACAACCTCCATGTCGACAGCAGAATGTGAACGATGTTTTTCCACCCTCAAACGCATTAAAACAAAGTCATAGACGTCTTTTCCAGCGTGAAAAATAGGAGAATGGATTTTATGTACCTACAAAAAATAGGCAAGTTCTTATTTTGTGCCCACCCTCTTTCATAACTCACGAGCCGCCACTGGAGCCAACAGGGTCGGGCCCCGATGCACCGCACCGATTGCATCGGTACTTGTTTCGCCCCTGATAAAAACGACCACTTACAAAAAATGCTGATTATTCGTTCACCCACAACAAAGAATCATCTTCGTTCGAAAACTTGAAATCGACGTCAATCTAGAGTTTTAAGGTTACAACTTGACTTTAAAATCTTCTCGCGATGTGTTGGTGGGGCTAAATTTTCGTGTCATGACACCGAATACCAAAATGAATACATCTAATCTCTCAAAACGTGATACCAAGAGAAATGCATGTTTTCGTGATACGTGTTGTCTCGAAATAAAAGAAAAAAACTCATATATTCAATTACTATGAATCATCAGTCGAAGAAAAAAAATCTTCTAGCCAAAAACTCTGTAATTATTAAATATTACAGTAACCTATATTTCCTTCTTTTTTTGTTTGTAATTATCCATTGCGTGTATTAATACCCTGCATTCCGTTCATATATGCAACAAAAAAAGAGTTGTTAAGAAGTTGTCAGTTTTACCGAATATAGATCGACTGATGCCGTTTGGAATGAGATGCGAAAACATTGGAATGGCGGCAGAAAAAAAAAAACCAGCATTCCATCAAGTTCTGGGTTTTACCGTAACACGATCTATTGCCAACTGCCAACCTAGGCGCCCCTAGGCTGCGTTTTCGCCGCGGTGGTGCACCTTTGACGCGCTTAATTTCAAAATGAATTGGGTTAGTCCGTACAAGTAGATTGTGTCAACAGTATGTAATACATTTTTTATCACCGTCCTTACAGTTATGTTTCTAATTCTCATTCTCTGTCGGTTAGCGTTTGACGTACATACACTTAAATGTAGATTCGGTTACATTAGCCATTCATATATACTGCAGATTAAAATTCAAAAGAAGGTAACAATTGAGAGGGAAAAAAAAACCGCCATCGAGATTAGGTATTATAACAAATTGCACGCATTAGCATAATAAATTTAAATAAGTTTTTTTCAGCGTTCGTGCAAATTGCTTCGCGGATTGGCCCACCTTAATCAAATAGAGTTTCGCGAAACTGTTACGTTCGACACGGATTTTAACGGTATTTTAATGGTAAAATATGCCCTACCTTTAACAAAAAAAAGTATTAATAATATCTACCATATAATTTACTGTGTTTTTAATGTTGAAATAAAAACTCGTTAAAGAAACAAATCGGTATCTTCTCAAAATGCGAGAATAGTTCGAATTAATGCATGTGACTGTATTGTAACATTAAAAAAAAATCGGGAATACATTTAAAAAAAGAAAAGGTTGAAAGAGTAAGGTGAAAGATTATTTGTACATACCTACTACAATTTTTTATACATAATATTTATAATCAGTTGGATAATAAATTTGAGTGTCGCTTCATTAATGTTCGATCTATTCGAATCATTTGATTCGATTAATTATAAAATCTTATTATACAGGGTGTATCAGATATAGAGGTAAATATAATAATATGTAGCAGCTGTAATCATATAGAATCAAAAAGTCTTAATGCACAGGGGGTCTATCTGTAAGCATTAACGAGAAAAAAAATATTTTATAAATGCCGTGGGCTAGAGCCGCACCTGTGCCCAACCTAAATGCTGTCCCGAGTATACCCCCCCACATACCACCGTCATTCAGTGTGGATCGCCGCTTGGAGTGCAAGCCACTACGACCATTTTATTTAAATTCTTCCCGTCTCGAAAAAACGATCCTTTTCAGGACCATCATGATTTCATATAAAGAAAATCGAAGCTTCATGCATCGGCAAAAGCGCGGGAATGTATAGATTCATTTTCGCGTGATATCATAGTAAAAAGGCGTGTTTGCAAATTTTCTGTATCTACATTTATTTCTGTGTAATTCGATTCAATTCATTTTGCGTTATATGATTAAATAAATCCAAAAGAAATATCTCAGATTCATGTGGTACCGTTTATTAACAACTAACTCTTGATTCGACAAAGCAAAAGAAAAATATTTACGTTTTTTCTAACTACTTATGTCGCATGTCCGGTGAAACTCGAACGTCTTATCAGGATATTAAAAATAATACTTTGTAGACTTACGTAGAATGCTCTTAATAAAAAAGGAATGTTTATTTTATAAAAGAAGAAATTTAAAATGCCTCAGTTTTGCTATTTTTACAAGGGCACACTGGCCGATTGGCCTTTATTTATTCAGAATGACGTTAAATGAACTTACGGCATACCATTAAGAATAATACTAAATGAGAGCAATGTATTTATACATAATACCACGTTTAGCGGGTGCTTAACATGACGTTTCCTTGCATCAGGCCCGGACTAAAGAATTTTTGGCTCTAAATTTTACTTTTTTTATGATGAAATCCGGTTTCGGTGGGTTTGTCTTTTATATGTCGTGTAGTTAACACCCAAGCAAAATTTACTTTCTTATTTGATACACCCTGTATATTTAAAAAAAAACTTGAACAGTACGGAATCAGAGAGGGCCGTGCTTGGGAAGAATGTACTCATACCGCAGAAAACAATAAGTAATGCCGGTGTACCACAAGGGTCAGTGCTAGCTCCGCTTGGCTAAAAACTAATTTCTGACATATTTTGATTGTGTGATAAATAAGTCAGCTTTGACAATGATGTAAAAACCATTTTAGTCGCTGGTAGAGCGTTAGTACTATGTCGAAATGTTATTAACAACAAGTAAAGTTATGCAAATCTTCGGAATAACCAGTTATGTTTAATAAAATCATAATGTCTTTAATATTATTTTTTTATTATGAATAAATAAATTCAATTGTTAAACCAACATATTGGCTTAACCACTATAATATACAGGATGTCTCACGAGGAACCGCATCGATCGATATATGAAAGAGTATACATTGGAAAATTCTGAAAACTTTGCAGTATACTAAAGCCGACGTATACGCTATTGAACTGAAATATTTTCAATAATCCGGTTGTACTGGAAGTGGCTGTCAACTTTGTTATTTTAAATGGAACGCCCTATACAGGGTATTCCACGTAACTGGTTCATTAAAAGTTTATGATGTTCTATTATTTACTTATATTTGAGATTTTGGCACCAGTATCTGTTCGATTGGAACTATAAATGCAAAATACCTTAACCAAAATATCACTTCCGGTTGACCGGAAATGGATGTCAACTTTGTTATTTTAAATAGAATGATATAGTTTTTTATTCATTTTTGGATTCTACAACTAGACGTGAATTTAGTCGCTGGTTAGTGAGGAAACGAAGGATTTGTCGGAAAATATTGTTTAGTGATGAAGCCTTCTTCACCCGAAACGGCATCAATAACAGCAGAAATTCACATTGTTGGACACTTGAAAATCCACGGAAAACTAAAGAATCCCATTTTCAGGATAGATTTTCGGTGAATGTTTGGTGCGGAATTATTGATGACTGTCTTATTGGTCCATGTATAATCGAAGATCGTCTCACGGCCGCCCATTATTTACGTTTTTTTTGGAAAATGACCTTCCAATATTACTGGATGACATTCCTCTTAATGTAAGACGACAAATGTTGATACGACACAACGGCGCACCTCCCCATTTTGGTAGATAAGTAACAGATTTTCTTCAACCAGATCACCAGATTTAGATCCTCTGGATTATTTTTTATGGGGCAGGCTGAAAAGTATTGTTTTATGCAGAAATACCTAAAACTAGAGAACAACTTGTTGCAAAGATTATGGATGCCGCAGAAATTATTCGTGCTAAACTTGAGACTATTACCAGAGCTACGTCATCAATTCTAAGGAGAGCTCGAATATGTATACGGCAATTGGGCGGACATTTCGAACAATTTATTTAATAAAGCAACTTCTTTTTAAATGAATTTTAATTTTTTTTTTTGTCTATAGGGTTATCTAAAACTTCAAGTGCTTGTACCTCAGTTACGACAGAGTTTTGGGCAAAGGTTCATTTGACATTTTTGCCTTGAAATTGCTTCACCAACACATCCTTAAGGCCGCTTTACAGTTCGCAATTATTTTTGCGTGCAAAATATAGAAAATAACTTTTTTCGGTAAAACACAATAGCGCATATTAACAAAGTTTTTCCTCCTTGTAAGCCCATCCGTGGACATATTGTATATTATTTTTTCTTTTGCATTCCACTTTCATCATACTTTATTCAACATTAATTGGAATTTCTTTGTAACTAAATAACTCACACTCTATAATATTTAATTGGAAACTCCGACATTCCGAAACATTCCGCATTTCCTTTCCGTGAACTACGCTATTCCTTATTCGCCAGTAACTGACATACTCGCACCTGGATGTACAGTAAGCATTAATTATTTATTACGCTGCCCTACAACTAATTAGAAGCAGAGGCGAACTGCTGATTATCACCGACGCCATACTGCTCATTATAAATCAACGCATCGCCTACAGCTAGACATTAATCGAAATGAAAACCACGTACGTCCATTTAAACTAAGACATGCGTTTGGAATCTATCCACCTACATCTCTGCTTGTATACCTACTTTCATGAAAACAATTCTATTTTCCTCCTGTTTAAATTTTCTAACGTATGAACTACGTGGTGTGTCATCCATAATTTAAAATCGGTGCGAAAAAAATTGAAGGAAAATGTATTCCTGTTCTGCCATTAAAATGCACTTATTTCTTGCTTTTTCTTTTAGAAAATTGGAAAAAGATTTAATTAATTTTATTTTAAGAAAAGTATTGTAAAAATGTTGTAACATCATCGATCATGTATCGATTTCATTAATTTTTATTGTTCTAATATTAAAAATGAGTTAATTAATATTTTAGAATTCGCAACAGTTGGTGCAGGCACTTTGAAATTGTTGTTTAAACTTAAGACTACGTCCGTTGGGAATGACTAAACATTATATACGTTTATGTTTGCCGTATTTACTGCCAATTATTATTTATATAGCAGTGCTATGGATGCATTTTTAAATCTAAGTAGCTGGTACCACATAAATAATAATATAAATGAGCGCGAAGTATTTTTTGAACAAGAACAGTGTGATATTCTTTGTTTCACGGAACACTGGTACACTGGTACTAATATTGAAAAAGTGAAGTTAGTATTTGTGAAAGAGTATGTGAGTAGTAGCACTAGTTTTAGTTATAATAGAATAATCGGTATCACTAGTTTGTCAATTGATTTTCATTTTGAATGCGCGGCTGTGGAGATAAAACTAGATAAATTAAAATTAATTGTTTTAGTAGTATATAGAAGTCGGAATGGTGACTTAACTCTATTTTTTTCCAAGCTAAATGATGCGCTTAGTATACTTAATAATTATTACAATTATAATTTAGTCATTTGTGGTGACTTCAATATAAATTTCTTGAGTTTATCTACAGAATTGATTGATTTTACGGATATAATTGAGTGGTACAATTTTAAAGTAGTGATTAAAAACCTAACTAGGGGTGATGCATGCCTGGATAATATATGTATAAATTGGGATCATAAGAACTACGTAAGCAAAGTTATACACAACCGTATTTCTGATCATTCAGCACAAAAACTTGATATACTTGAAGAAATAGTACAGTGTGAGACGTTATTTAAACATGAAAAGTTAATAAAAAACGAAAATAATATCGCTCATTTTAAATATCTTTTAGGTCGCGAAAGCTGGTTAGATGTACTAGAGAGTGATGATCCGAATATTCAGTATCAAAATTTTATTAGTACCATTGATTTTTATTTTGAATTAGCATTTCCAACTATAAAGAAACGTGCAAAGCTAAATAATAAAAATAATCGTTGGATAACTCAGGGTATAAGGACTTCATCAAAAACTATGTATTTTAACATTAGGGGAAAATCCAGATGTTCGCAATTATTACAAAAGATATAAGACAATTTATAGAAAAGTAATAAAAACAGCTAAGTTAATCTTCAATAATAATTTATTGCATAATGCCTTCAATAAATAAATCTAAAGCAATATATTTTCCGAATTTGCTATGCCTAATTTGATTCATCTGTTAGGTTTTTATTTAACCGTTTTGGGCATTACATTTATGTTAATTTCTTTTACATATTTAACGATTCGAAATTAATATCAGGAATTGGTAATATACCTACTTTGTCCGTCAACTCGTGACCTATTTTGTATGTATAAGAAGAATGTAGTAAATTTAGCGTTCGGCAAAATCCAAACAGCCCGTGCATAAAACTCATATATAAAGGTCTCCTAAATCCACAAGGTAAAACTTTACAACTTTTGTCCGTTACGAGAATCCGAAACCGGTCACATTATCTTGGTCAGTGGGATAGCCGTTATTTTAATTATTTCAAAATAACGAAATTAAAACACATTTAGGGTACCGTATCAGTCCCAAGATTTCACAAAAGAGTGAACCGAATCCATTTAATAATCGATCATTTCTTTAAATTATACTTTCATTGTTAACTTCATCGCTTCAATCTGCGTAGTAAATTAATATGTCAAGCGTGCCACCACAGAACCACCAATAGACACTGACCTATTTTGGCAACAAACAAAACTTTATCAAGTTTTCTTTTTACCTGCATCATTTTATTATTATTAAAACATAAAAGTTGTCATCATTGGCAACCCAGAATATTATAAAATTAAATTCGTAACCGCACGAAATCGGAAAAAGGTTTTACACAGAAATAATTTAAGTGCTATTTAATGCAGAGTTTCTATACATTTAGCCCCATTCAATGCGGAAAATTATTGAAAAAAGAAAGGATTTTTACCAAGAAAAATTTCCTAAATTTTTTAATATGTGGTTATAACTTATTAGTTTGATTGTTATAGATGAGCACAAATTATGCCCCTATTGTTTGTGCTGTAGATATCATAACTATAGTGTTTTTAGGCACTATTTATAACATATTTCAATTTTAAATTTACCTGTCCGAATCTAAAAGCTAACTAGAAATAGAGTATTTAGAATTAAAGCTAAATTTTCATTGAATTACAATGTAATTGGGGACTGTTTAAAATATTCTTAATCGCACTATAGATATATTGCTAAAAAATGCGAATTTATAAATTCAAGCAATTAGTACATACTTACACCGTCCTATTTGCATGGTAATTCAAGTACAATCACGATCTAATTAAAAAAAATAACCTTTCCTGTAACAACAACTTTAAATAATCATTGCAAGAGAGAACTGAAATGAAACTTAACATTTTTCGGGTACAATCAGATTTAGTTCCTTGATTGGTTGCTTTATAAGGAATGACTGGCAACAAACAATATTGCATTGTGCTATAGAACTTTATGTTGACTCCTTTTAAACTTACCTTGTCTCAATCATTAATTATTGTAATGATTCCTAAGAAATAGCATTCCTGGCAGATTATGTAATAATTTAACGAAATACCTTTCATATTACAGATGCCAATTTGGCCTAGTTAAATTAAAAATTAATCGAAAAATTATCAATATCTCCCTTGTTTTATTGAAACAAAATGCATTGAAAGAGTGATTAAAAAAATAAAGGACATAAAAGTACCCATTAATTATTTTTTAAAACTTTTATGAGATATTCACATTTACATGAAAATGAAAATCCCTATCTTTTAATTTACATCGCTTGGTTCTAAAACAAAATATAGACCACCCACCGTACACGTCCTATTCAGATGTATATATTTATTTCATTGTAGCATATTTACTCAATTCCTATCTGGAATATTTTTCTATTATATTATAAATCAAAATGCCATACGTAAATATTATGTGTTATCTTTAGATATTGACAGTGACGTCTCGAGACAATATTGAGCGGTGGGGCCGATCTCGGGGCAACTGCCCCCTCCCTCCATTTTATTAATTTTACAAACTTTTGAATCAGTTCAGCTCACCCTACACTAATTTATTACCTGATTTATAAAATATTATAAAACAATACCGACTAAAATTGTAGACAAAATTAGAAACGATTTCAAAATGAAAAATATATTTAGTTTTTAACTATACGTACACGGGCCACTTGTCTACATTCATTCCCCCACCAAAATAATACCGACACAAAAAAATTAATGTAGATAAATTTAGAATCCATTTTGAAACGAAAAACGCATCTGGAACACTTATCTACCTAAATATAAATACTAACATATTTCCTTTAGAATTGGAGATAAATATTTAGTCTTTAAACTGCACATACACGGCCACTTGTTTACATTCCTCTACCTAACTAACGCAAAACTATTCAGGTGTTTTTGTGGTTTTATATCGATGAAAACATAACACGACACAGAGGACATGAGTTATTTAAGCGTAGTTCGTCGAGTAATAATGGACATTCTAAACGGAAGCGGAAATATTTCTTACGAAGAATGGGAAACGCAATTTTTATTTTCTTTGTTTGTTTATACTTAAGCAAATGACTTGTTTTTTTATTTAAAAAAAATCCCTAAAAAGACAATTATGATGTATTTTTTAAGGATGCCCCCCTTATTATATTTATTACTTCATTTTCATAATTTTTACCGTAGAAAAGATATGAATGATAGTTCATTTTGGAATACTATGGTTATTAATTACTTAAAACACTATTATGATGTATTTTTCAGGAATAACTCCCTTATTATATTTATTATTTCATTTTCATAATTTTTACCCTAAGAAAGATATGAATGGTAGTTCATTTTGAAATACCGTAGGTATTAAGTTGCGCGCGATATCATCTTAGAATAATACAACACTTTATTACTATAATCAATAAATATTAACTATTCTTAAATAGATTTTTTATTGCGGGGCAGTGTCTAAACCGAAGTCCATATGCGACGGCCATCTACATATGTTTCTACTTTCAATAGCATAACTTCGATGGCCGTCTGACTCACATGCTTACTTGTGTCGTGCACCGATGACGCGTTTAGGAATGCATATGCTTACCATCTGATATCGGAGCTAATCTGACTCCCCGCTTGTCTGCATAGCCGTGTTGCGTCGCATCAAAGCATGGGAATAGCAACGTTCATTCTGTACTTAAATGTGTGTCTGTGTGTTTCGATCGATAAATTTACGGAAAATAAAAGTATTTTAATGATTAATTTGGCTCATTAAGAGGAGCCGCTATTGGATTTTGATACTTAAAATAAGAAGTTCCCCGGGATTTTGTTTATTTATGGGTTGAATTATTGTAATAATTTTTTAAGAAATAATACTTAGATTGCAGATAAATTCCTCTCAGATTACATAATAATTTAGCAAAATATCTTCATAGATCCACTGGTATCTGTCAAATTGAGGTTTAGCAGCACCGTTTCCCAACACAAGAACTGATACCACCTTGTCCTAATTAAAAATTAATCGAAGGTTTATAATTCACATTAAGTGTTTCCGCATAATCAATTTCTTTTTTGCCTTATTAAAAGAAAAATTGAAAACAATATGTTGGAAAGTTAATTAGAGAAATAAATGACATAAAAGTGCCCATTAATTATGTTTTTTAAGCTTTTATATAATAGTCAGATTTGCATGAACATCAACAGCACAAAATTCAAAAATCGCTTATTATATCGCTTGTTTCTCAAAAAATATAGGACACCCACCTTACACATCATATTTGGATGCATTTACTCAATTCATATCTACAATATTTTCTATTATATTGTAAATCAAAATACCATACAAAAATACTGTGTGTTATCTTTAGATATTGATACTTAAGATAAGAATTTTACTGAGGATTTTGTTTGTTTATGGGGTAAATTCGTGTTAGTATTATAGTTTCTTATAGAGTATTATATATTATATTGCACGTCGTTATAATGAGTGTACTTAAGGGCAGCAAGTCTTTTAAAAAGAACTTACGTATTGATACGCGTTCATCGACTTCATCAGTTCAGAGAGCTATTAGTTTCTGTAGTGATACTTCGGATATTCGTCGACGGTAAATCTTTATTTTTCTTTTGTTAGAATATTTATTTCTTTCTACCTGGGTACCTAATGTTGTAGTTTATTGTGTGTATGTTTTGTTATAGAAATATTGTATAATATTATTAGGTTTGTTTGTTAGATTGTCTTTTACGTTTTACAATTTAAGGTATGGGCATTGTCAATAGATAAAACAAATACAACAGCTGAAAGACAAAACAAAGAAAAAATATATATGGAACATTACAATTCATTCAAATTCGTATTAAAATACTCGTCAAATATATTAATTTCAATTTTGATTAGCAGCTCATTTATTGTTCTTATAAATACATTATTCGGTACTACCAAATTAGAATGCAACAACGTGAATTCAAATTCAAACTTTGCCTATTTTTTGATATGTATCGTGTATTGGATGTTATTGCTTTACAAAAGAGCCCAATTGACATTTTTCCTTTCTTTTTTTTTTTGGAAAAATGTCTATAAGTGCATATACGAATGTCTGCTTTGTATTTCGATTTCGTAATAAATTCAAACGGTTTAAATACTCGTGCATTACGGGTACTCAACCCGACAAGAGAACTACCTTCTTCCACCAAAGCATCACAAAGCTAAATTTCAACATAACTTAAAGTACATTGGTTGCAAATTGTTCAACAATCTACCTACACATATAAAAAATATTAACAATGTAACCTTGTTTAAGAAAGAAGTAAGAGTTTCTTTTAACTATAAATTGCCATAAATTGAATGATTTTTGATCAGCTACTTCGATGTTTTAATATATTTTATTTGTTATTTTAAAATTCCTTTCCTTTGTTAGATACCTTTAAATCCATATCTAACTTTTTTGTGAGCTGTTTCTAACATGTTTTCTTAGTATTTGTTGTTGAAATAAACTATATATCTGTCCTATCTATAAATGTTATATTTTATTTATTCCATGTCATATTATCTGATTTTGTTATCATTCTTATCGCTTCAACTAGATGAAATTTCATTCCTTTTTATTATCGTATAAGTCGCCACTGATAACAACACTTATCCATGTAAATTGCATTTTGAAATATAATTTAAGAAGAATTGGCATTCTTTCTAACATAAGTGTTTGTGATCGATAGATAGATATATTTGTGTAGTTGCCAAATATTTCTTGGTACCTGCATTTACATAAAAAAATATTGATGTGGCAGTATCAATATCAATAATACGCAATAACGAAATATCCAGTGGCGTAGCTAGGAAGGGGCTAGATGGATATCTGTTTCTGATTGTAGCATCCAGAAGGAGCCAAATGGATGTTTGAAATTTTAGAATAAAATTGACGAAAATGGACTTAAAGTCTCCCCTTGTTTAATCTCTGTTGCGATCTCAAAATCCTCTCTTGGACGTCTTCACATTTATCTATACTTTTCTATTGCCCATCCTGATGTATTTCCGTGTGTTATTTGTTTTCCTTGCCAGTATTCCGCTCGTTCAACTAAAAAATGTGTGTGATGGTACCTACTTCAAGGAGTTTCTGCTGCAGCATCTTTACCCATTAAACACGAAATGTATATGAAACTAATGATTGTATATTCACCCTTTTTATAATAAATATATTCTCTTCGTTTTAATAAATTTATATTGCAAAAATAACCTAAGTTAAATGCATTAACATGTAATTTACCTTAGGTTGTTTCTGAAATAAGCGATTCAAATGAATTCGTGGTTAAATGTGCTGAACGGATGCAACTAAATTTCTTCGTTGAAGGTAGAGAGATTAAAAATAAAGATTAAGCGTGTGTGATTTAAGTATTTAAATTGTCCGGGAATTATTAAAAACTATTTGGATACTTGGAGTAGATTCTAATAACTAAATTTAAATTTCCCGCTACTATTTTTAGTGACTTCAACGTAAGCGCATTAAAATAACTATTCATGTAGTACAAAGTGGTAGGTAATTTTATGTTTCAAAGTTGAAGTTACTAAGAATAATCGCGGACAATTTGAATTTGGCTATGTGGGGAACATTTCATTAATGATTTTTCTTTCTGTAGGTATACAAAGTTATTTGCAAGCCAGGGGTTTAGCATTACAAATAACAATAAACAATTAAGTACATTATATTACTAAATCAACAAAACCGTAACAGTGCAGTTTTTCCATAAAAAACAAATAAAAATCTAATTTTTCCCCTGTAATTATAGTGATCAAGTTACCATACCAAAAACCCCTAACGTGACATGCAATTCTTTGTTAATGTAAATAATATATTCTCGACGAAAATAATGCACAAGAAACGTTTTTAATTTTTTCAGAAAAATGCAGCAGCTCAGATGATGCCAAATATTTGCAAAATATGGGATTAATATTTTGCAATATACAGGGTGTGGCATTTATCTGTGGACAGCTATGGCTAACCTATCCACTTAACCGAAATATGTTTTAAATAAAAGTATTTCAAGATCAAATGCTCTATACCACAAAATTACTTTTATGTATACAGGGTGTTCAGTTTAGTCTGCGCATTATACAACTTTGTTATTTTAAATAGAACACCTACATATTGTTGCATTTTTGAATTCCTTGATGTAAAATAAAGCAGATTTGATTTACATACTCTACACCAAATCCGAATCGATTTCAGAGATATTCTACTTTCTGGAAAAAAAAAATGCAATTACAAGTCATTTGAAAAATCGATACCGCTTTTACTTATAAAAATTTTGCAATAATTTTTTAGAATAGTTCTGAAAATGTTTGAAAGTTTATAACCAACAAATAGTTTCTTTTCTATATTATACAGGGTGTTTCCGAAGTGAAAATAAATCTAGGTATCTTTAAACGTGTGAAACTCGTTTGTTTTGTTTGTCAAATTGAACACCCTGTATATTTTTATGTCACAAGATATAGAATTAAATCGTCTTTCGATCACATACATATAACATTTCCTATAGCTAACGCTAAAACTTTCTGTTAGAAAGATTGGAAAAGTCTGCAGACTACTTGATTTTACCCAAAATTTTACCTAATTATCTCCATGACAAGGCAGTGTCATAAATTAGCTCTACTATAGGCCTACCAGCCAGATTTTAAATAGGCACTACTCTGTTATTCACTTTGCCCATAACATATTCGTTGGGACTGAGAAAATCTGACTTAAAAAGTGCTACCATTGACAAACTACCTTGATAATGATAAATGGCAAAAAGTCTGCTTTTCCCTAAAATACTATCATCAAATCTAACACCAATTGAAACCTAAACTAGATCTCTCAGATGTACAGTGATGATCTTAATTAATGTCTCTCCTTATGTCGGAGAGGATATCAAAACTACGGTCCCTGGATGTCATAGACGAATCGGATTCTATCAGTGTGCGCAGGTACAAATCCTACTTAGACAGCATGTATAGAAGCTTATTATCATTTACATGCACTATCAATTCCTTTACTAATTTTTCATCATAGGGCAAGACATTAATTAAGATCAATACTGTACACGCAACTAGTGTTGCCAAGTCAAACACGTCAAGTTGTTTTACCTTCTTAATTGCTCTTTTTGCAACTAAAAACTTACATTTTCACTGTACCTTCCAGGTCGGATTCAATTTCGTCGATTGAAGAGCTCGTTCAGTGCCCGATATGTTTCGAGAGATTCTCCCAACCGCGCATGCTACCATGTCAGCACACTTTCTGCTTGAGCTGCATTAGAGATTACCTATCTGTGCTACTAACCACTCGGCAATCTACAGAAAATGTTCCAAATAACAGAGTGACTTTTGATTGTCCGAGCTGCAAGGCGGAAACAGTCTTGGAAAATGGGGTGGATACTTTGGACGCGTTTCCAACTAATGTTTACATCTCTTCACTGCTACGTTTATTGGATACAAGTATTGAACCGACCACTCCTCTTACGCAGGTGGCTGCTGATGTACGATGCATTAAATGCGAAACCGTTTGCCAGTTTGAATCTACCAAATGTCAACATTGTAAACAGGTATTAATACACAGAACGGAAGCAATCTATTCTATCAGGTAATCAGGAATACTTTTTTTTATGTTGTGGAAACCAGCTGACGTGGAGTTGGCAGATTATATGATACGAAGAAACTGTTTTAACACTTTTTTGGAATTTTTACGAGTAGAATTGTCTAGTTAAATCAAAATTTAACTTTATGCATTCATTTTTACCTGCGCCATAATGTTTTTTAAATGTAAGTCGTAGTAGGCAGTGGCATAGTTGGAGAATACTTTTTCCTCTTTTCAAAAATATATGGTTCATGGGGTCGATTTCTACCACTTCTCTAATAAAATTTAAAAGTAAAAATTATTTACGTTTTGAATAATTTATTTTTATTTAGTTATATTACATTTATGTTAATAGTTTTTTATGATTATTGCAATCTATTTTTTTTAATGTAATAAGTATAGTGATCCCAAAATGAGAAGTACGTATGTCGTCATATCCGTTTTGAGCGCTGGAATCGTCGGAAGAGTCTATTATACTATTACGTATACTAGCTTTAGGGGTGTTCCTGTCATGTTGACAGAAGCACAGTATAAACCTTATCGAGTAGTTTCACTAATTGTTGGCGCCTTTGATGTTTTGTCTATCAATTTAAGGAAATTCGCGATGGCGTTTGGCGGCCATATTTGCAACTAATAATTGCAAAGTGGGTACGAAAATAACCTATATACTCAAATAGACTGACAATTGACAGAAAATCGCACAACGTCAATGTCACTCCTATAACAAAATGACAGAATGGAACGGCTTTATAGGTTAGATTTTTGCTTGTAAACAAATTCAAATAGTTTTAGTTACAATTTCACCCACCTATGCGACACAGCGAATTTCCTTGGGCGCCATGTTTGAAACCCATGTTACCGGCGATGTGAAACTATTGCATATACATCCATACAAAAAATCAGGCCCACTACTAATGACTTGAGTTCCTCTATTCTACGTAGACATTACCATGACGTCCTATGTACTTCTCATTTTGGGTTCACTCTACCCATCCTTTTATTTAGCATGTCTAAATTATTGAGTATCATCTATTCCCTTCCACATAAGCAATAAATGTAAAATATCTTTTATAATACTCGTATCAACCACAACATTATAACCATGGATCAGCAATGGGAAAATTAGATCTTAATGATGAAGTAAAGTAACATTGCTTTGATGATTGTTAAACCTATTTGACATTTTCATAGCCCACTGCAAGAAATGTATTAAAATTTTCATAGCCGAGTAAATAATGGTTGATATATTGAAAACGACTAATTTATTTCTGCATTGAATGTTATAATTAGGAATATAATGTTCTTCCAGGTAAGACATTCGTCAAAATTTAAACCCAAAAATTTTGTGTTATTTGTACTTGATAATTGCTGGTTAGATCCAGGCTGTCACAAGCCTTTTGTCTATTATGAAATTTCATAGTTATTGTTCTAGTCACGTTCATATATAAAAAGTTGTTCGCACACCAATCCGTCATCAAACGCAAGGATTTGTTACAACTCTCGCATAAACTGTCGTCTGTAGCCGCAGAGACAAGAAAAGAGACATCGTCCGCGTACAGCATCAAAAATTCATCATTAAACAATAGATTCAAATCGTTTATAAAAAGGAGAAACAAGATTGGGCTCACCACTGAACCTTGAGGACTCCCAAATTATTTACTTTGACACTGGAATTAATTGACTTAACAGAGCCATTTACATTATGCTTAACATTCACATACTGTTTGCCTATCCATCAGAAACTCCTCTTTAGGTGAGGTTTTGTTATTAAATTTTTTGTCTCGTTAGTCTAGCTGCAATAAATCGCGAGAAAAAGATAGTGAACGAGTGGTCTGAAACACCCTGTACATTATACACCTTATTTTTGCCCTGGAATTACGTTCGCCCCTATTCAAATAGTTGAGTATTCCACCAACACTGATCGAATAAGTCATTTCCAATTTCTATAGCAAATCCTAGATTATATTAGAAAAAAAAATAATATCTTCTGTTTGATATTCACAGATATTTTGCAAAATATGTTGGGGAAAGCACATGAAAGAGCTGGAAGAACAATTAACCACCCTTTCAAGTCAATTAGACGAGTCAGTCATACGTTTGAATCACAAATTGGACGAAGCCGAAGCAAGACGCAATCAACTCAAACGAAGCAATCCAACGCGTATCTGAAGAGAGAATCGCGGAAATTATGCGTGTCCAGGATAGTCTTCTGAAAGAGGTTCTTGAATCTAAATTAGAAGATCACGAGTCCTCGAACGCTGTGCTGCATAAGATCGCCGAGTTACAAAAGACAGTGACCAATTTAAATTTTCAGCATGTGGATGATAATCAGAAGGTGATGCGTGTATTATACAGGGTGATTCTCAATATATGCGACAAACTTTAAGCGCTGATTCCTGGGGGTTATTTTGATCATAACAGTTCATAAGAACATATGTCCTAAATCGCTTAGTTCTAAAGTTGTAGAATGTTTAATAGTAAGTTAACATAATTAATGTTTTTATTATAAATTAACAAAATAATTAATAAAACAAAATTAACTTATACTAAGTGTTGAAAATGACCGCCTCAACTGCAATACAAGCTTCTATCCTCCGTCGCATTGACTGGCGAGTCCGTTCTAAAATACCAGGGGTATTTCGAATTGTTTGAAAAGCTGCGATAATACGATTTCTCAGTTCATCGACAATTTCAATGGGAGTCGTGTAAACTAATGATTTAAGGTGACCCCAGAGAAAAAAGTCCAAAGAATTTAAGTCTGGAGACCGAGGAGGCCGCGGTTGTGGACCTCCCCGTCCTATCCACCGATCTGGATACGTATTGTCCAAAAACTTGCGAGCAACTAAACTAAAATGCGCTGGAGCACCGTCATGCATAAAATACATTTGTAATCTTAATTGCAACGGAACTTCTTCCAGCAATAGCGATAGCTCCTCTTCAAGAAAATTGCGGCATACCTCGCCATTTAGCCGCATCGGTAAAAAATGTGGACCTATCGAGTGACCAGCCCACACATTGACAGAGAATTGATGTTGATGACGGGCATTCACTAGTTCGTGCGGATTTTCTTCGGCCCATATGTGATTACTATGAAAATTAATAATCGCGTTTCTAGAGAAAGTAGCCTCGTCGGTGAAGAATATTTGAGCCAAATAGTCAGGATTTTGTGTTGCATCCATTGATAAAAAGTCACTCTTTGCGGAAAATCTGCCGGCAAAAGTGCCTGCACCCGTTGAATGTGATATGGATACAACAGTTGATCTTTCAATATTCTCCAAATTGTGGCCTGACTAATGTTTAAAGCAAACGCAATTTTTCTGGTGCTTGTAGTAGGATGTTCCTCAATTTCAAGTTCTTCAACTTGTGGAGTTCTCACTGTAGATGGGTGCCCGTTATCAGTCGTCCGTTTTTTTAAATTTCCCGTTTCACTAAGACGTTGGTGAAGACGGGCAAATATTGAATGATGCGGGATGATACGGTTCGGGTATCGTTCTTCATAAAGACGTCTAGCAGCACGCGAATTTCCATTGCAAGACCGTAAACGAAATGCATATCACACATCTCAGCATTCGTGTAATTCATTTTAGAAAATAGAAACTGACAATAAACTGAATGAATACTCTGACAACTATTGACAAATAAACAATTCCCTCTCAACACAATAGTTTTTGAAGAACCAACTGTGATATTATTTCGTGTTAGTCATAGTTCATAATTCATTATTAAACATTCAATAACTTTAAAACCAAACCGTTTTGGACATATGCTCATATGAACTTTTATGATCAAAATAACCTCAGGAATCGACTCTTAAAGTTTGTCGCATATATTGAGAATCATCCTGTATATAATTTTCCATAAATTATTATAAAAGCTGACGATATAATGTTTCAGGTCGGTATTTTTATGAATTTACATCGGAACACTTCTAAAGTATTAGATGAGATATCACACTGGGGCGAGAGCCGTAAAATATTCGACGCTGAAGGCTTCAAATTAGAGGAAGATAACGAAGGGTTGAATTCGGAAGTGGACGAAACTGAAGTTAAGAACGGCATACGTCTCACATCGGATCCGTTGGAGAACACCAGCACTTTAGTTAATTATTACAAGAGCAAATCTTTTAAGCCGAAAATACAATGGACGAAGACACCCAGACCAGCTGGAGTCGCCGTACCTCCTTGGTCAAATAATATTTACGTGGCCGCTACAGACACGAAAATGATTTTAATACTAAATCCGCAAAAGGGCAAAATCATAGGAAAAATACAAACACCGGAATTACTGTGCCCTCACGGCATAGCCTTTAGCAGAAATCGCAAGGAAATGTACGTGACCGATAGATGGAGACACTGCGTTCATGTCTTCTCCAGTTTTGGCGATTACCTCCGAAATCTCTGTTCGAAAGGTAATGCGGAAGGAAGAGTTCGCAGTCCAGAAGGTATCGCGGTGACGTCGAACGATAATCTGGTGGTTTGCGACACAGGCAATGACAGGATCTTGATCTTGGAACCTATAACGGGAGAGCAGATAAACTCGATCGGATGGTTAGGTAGACGTACGGTGTTGAATATGCCGACGAGTGTAGCGGTTACAGAAGATAATAAAATCGTAGTCGCAGATACGGGGAATCACCGCATCAAGGTTTTCAACATGGACGGCATGATGTTAATGGAGATCGGCTCATTGGGTCGGAATAAGGGACAGTTCAGGTCTGCCGAAGTGGTGGCAGTCGATCCGCTTGGGTTTATCCTAGTGGGAGATGCCGGTAATGCTAGGATACAAATCTTTGAACCGAGCGGATCGTTAGTAAGAGTGTTTGGAGGTGCTGGAGATGGTCCTGGTGTTTTTAAATGGGTTTCAGGTATCGCAGTCACACCACAGTTGGATATAATTACTACGGATCACAAGAGCAGAAGATTGCAAATTTTTTAAGCGCTGTGTGATGTTTTCTTTACTCAAGATATTCAAAACATTATCCTATGTCTTATACTAAACTAAATGGGTATTATATTTTCTTATTTAACTCAATATTTAATGTTCTTTTTTGTAATACAGTATTAACCTTAGTTGCTTTCTTTCGTACCAGTGATTATAATCAGGATTCGCTATAGTTAGCGAATTGGTAGTCCAATAAGCAATAAGAATTTAAGAAATAGGTAAATTCTATTGGATCATAATTTTGAATCCTTGCACCAACGAAGGCAGCTCTTGTGTAGTATTCATTTAAAAACATGTACCGAGGGCTAGATTATATGCAAGCAGGTATGTCAGTTACCTAGTAAACTTCATTAATTTTCGAATTTAAAACAGTTTGGAAAAATAGAAGCATGTTGCGAAAATGTAGTGGTTTGGACATTTTTTTTACCTGATCTGTAAAGCAAGGTGGTTCGCGTTCCGAACGAAAACACGCACATACGGGTGTTGATAGAAAAGCACCCGATTGCCTATATAAATCCTCTAGTTGTTTTGACCGAGTAAGAAAAACACACCCGTGTATAAAAATATATGCGCCCGTAAATCACGTGGAATATTTCAATGCACGGTGATGACGCGTATATACATAACTTGTTTGTTCGACACGAACCACAACGCAGCTGTGTTTTCGCAATATTCTACGCATTGGCGGCGTCTTAGATGTAGCTGTTAATTTATATATGTGCAGCACTCAAATATCTCCGTTCAGGCTTGAAAAATAAGAATTGCTAAATTAATTTATATTTTGAATATGTTTTAAACTCCGTAACTAGATAAAATATATAATTGTATTACTTATTTAAATAGGTAATACTGACATTTTCTTTATTTCTTGTATTTTACTTAAAAAAAAAAGATAAAATAAGCAGCAATAAAGAGCCACTAACTATTTAAAGTAATAAAACAAAAACTTGGTAAGTCTTTTTATCGTCGATTAGGAATAATTTACATATTATTAATATCAAAACATGGTAATTTTCCACAACAATGAATGAATGAAGATGATGGTAAGTTTGTTATATCTAGCGTCACGTTAAATTTAAACGATTATCAACAAAATGTATTAAATCTTAATAAATCCAATCAACGCTCCTCAAGACTTCTATTCAAAATATTGATGCAACTAGGCGAAAAACAGGGGAAGCTCTTTTCACTAAATTATGTTAATTATTGTTATTTTTTATTGTAATTTAATAAGTTTTTAAAATTTGTAATCACATAATACTTTCTAAATTTTCCTTTATAAATATGAAGTTGTCTTACATGTGAATACAGAAACTTACATAATAAATATTCTCTACTGACTTCGCAAAACTATGTAGGTACATATGTATGTAAGGTAAAGTCAGGTAAGTGTGTAACCGGGGCAAGTGTGTAGTTTGTTTATATTTATTTTTAAAATTGAAATACAGACGTCCTCTTGTTATAATACTAATGTACTAAACTTCATACTAGTTTTACAAACAAAAGTTCGCATCTCCGAACGTATAATTTGAATATCTTGTGAATATATCATACCTTATTAAACAGGCATCAGTTTAGTATTACACTCTTGACCGAACTAAAGGATAATGCTATTAATATATAAAATACGGAACGATTACACACTTGCCCCATTTTGGCGGGTAAGTGTGTAGTATTGACAGTATTTAAAATTTCTTTTTTTTCTAGTAAACCGTTGATAATTATAAAAGGTGTATCTATTGAAGGCTTTCAACTCAGCATATATTACGTACTTCTATGTGTAAAATTTATCAAAATGTCTTATTATGTAAACAGTGTTACAGTTTCTTCGCACTATGCAATTTTTACTACACACTTACCTGACTTTACCTTAGATACATATGCAAGTTCCTAGGCATAGACTGCGTATAGGCAGCAACGCCACTGAGTTTTCCGTTTCCCCGCTTCTCTGAACGAGTTTGTCCGTCCTTTACTGATCTGTAATAAAGGTCTTTAAAGTTAGCCAGTGTTAGTAACATTTCACTGTCAAAAATAGCTGCCCTGCGCGAAGTTGCTCTTATATACCTTGAATTGTGCCACAATATTACGCTGCCGTTAATGTCAGCTGATTGCGACATGTAATTTTGACAACATTTAAAAATACCGCGTCATTAACTATCGATGACAAAGGTTGCTTAAAATAAGACAGCCAGTGATTAAACGGTTTTGTTAGAATGTGGGTTTATCTCCATCAGTCATTTTCTTGGTCCAAAATAATGTTTTTTGGTACTCGCTAAAATTTAAAATGTTTTTTAACGATTTCTTTATATTTTTCTCAGGCCAGAAGTTTCACCCACAAATTCTAAACGAATTGTTAAGCAGCAACTCTATTTCACGCTATTAAAGATCGTTCAAACTTTTATATTAATGTAATGACCAAAACAAAAACGCCTCACTGTACAAACTATTTTGTCACCACCATAATGTAAATCCTAGAATTGGATTTTCAACGCCCGACATTGTACTACAATTACAATGCGTCAAACGTTAATGGAGACTTGTACTATCTTTTCATCAAGACTCGACTAACACTGATACTGTATACTACACACACGAATCGGAGGGAGTGATTTTACTGATTTGAAGATATACTATGGCTAAACGTTCTTCATAACACTTCTTCGAGTTCGAGAAAAATTTCAATAAAACTTTTCCACTACTGCACCATCGAACGGTTGTATATTATATATTCGATCTGTAAAAATTCATGAAACCGGCGATGGTTAACTCACCAAGAGCGAATGAAGTTAACTACTGTCACAACTGGTTCAATAATGCAAAATAGATGGAGGTTAATAGTAAATAAAAATCGTAAGAATTAGTGGCTCCAATGTTCTCGCGATTTTTATTTACTATTATCCTAAAATTTTGGCCAAGAAAATTTATCAAGATAGATGGAGGTGTGGATGAATTATGCATCGAGTTACTAGAAGTTCTGCACATTTAGCTTCTTCTCAAGTGCTAAAGATATTTCCCCATCCCACACATATTTTTACTACCAGACTTTAATTGACTCCGCCGTAAATTGTACTGAGTTATCGTTTTTTCGATTTCCTTGAATATATTTAGGCTTATAGTTGTTGCATGCAGACTATGCGCAGAAGCTCCAAACACGATATTAATCCTCAAATAAACAAAAACACTTATACAGTATCAGCAATGCCTATGGACTCCTTAAGAGCCAACGCAAGCCACTTGAAATTCTTAATTTTTTCCATTAATAGGAGTTTCTAACATCCTCAATTCTTGAGACAGTCGTTTTAGTAGAGAGGCCTACAAATTGATTTCTCTGGACACATTTCTTCAGCGTTATCAAAAACACTATTTCAGAATATTACAAATCCAATAACAAATAAGATTGGAAATATTATTGCCAAATACGCTGAAAATGTTCGTAGTGACTAAATTAACCGGATTCATCAAACGAAGAGGATACTTTAGACATGATGTTAAAAGACACTACTGATTTAGTTAAGGAATTTTATTTGTGACGTCTTGGGTACAAATTAAAATGTTGTGATATAATAAAACTTGTAGACGATTTATTTTATATTGGGTATGCCAACACTTTAACACAAAAAAAAAACAGGAAATAAAACTTAACTAGAGCAATCCAGTAAATTTTAACAATTTTCCAGCACACGTTTAAGCAACATTTCGATAAAAGTTACATTGTTATTTAATCAATATATAATTCAATCAGCAACGGTTACAATAGAATTTTAATGTAAAAAAGTCTATATTATGCAATAATACTTAACGAGTTATTATTACGGATTATCGCACTATAGCCGAACTTTACAGAAAGAAAGACAGTGCGCCAAATATATCATAAAATAAAATATGACCTCCTCGTGATTAATATTCGTCTTCCTCTCCTGGGACTCCGCCTATTTCATCGGGTGGTGCAAAACCGTCCTAAGAAAGTAAATAAGGCTTCAATAGATTAAGTTTTAAAATATCTGTCAAGTGTAATTTCACCGAGATAGAGCAACAAGAATACTTACTTCTGTTGCGTAAAGAACTTCAAGAATTTTCTGAATCAAAGGATTATTTTCGTCGGCTTCCTGACACATCACCTCTATGTCACGAAGTTTGCCAAAATAAAAATCTCGCTCCTTCTCGAGGCCCTCCACGCTAACCTGCAAGACAACAGTCGTTAAGAATGCCAGAATCATCTATTATAGACGCGACGAGAACCTTTAATTCTAAAATTTGATTTGTTAACTCCTCCACTTTGCCAGAATCGCCGCGATTGTTAACGGATGGTGCTGCTTTCGCGATGGGGCGCACAGGATGCACTTTGGGCACTGCAGAATGTAAATCAAAAGAGGTAACATAAAATTAATATGGGGCTTAGTGCGACATGGACGATTATAAACGAAAACAAAAAGAGAAAGCTACAAGAAACGTTAAAATGTAAAAATAATATAATATTGAGAACATCGCTCGAAAAATTGTTTATTTTTTTTTTAAACATAACATACAGCCAGTAGAGTAAAAAAAAATAAGTATTATATACTCTTTTTAACAACAATAAACAATTCTTTAAGCTCATTTTTTAAGATATGTACACTCCATAAGTATTTTTTGATGGTTGTTATTGGAAAAATGATGAAATTATCTATGTACAAAAACATTGCACACACCTCTGTACCAAAAATTACATCTCAATTAAGAATGAAACCAGTCAAAACTGCAGAATATCAGATTTCAACATTAAATATAAAATGTAAATGGGTGATTCTCAAACTACACTTTCCTGTCTTTAACAGCTCGCTTCTCACTTAGCAGTTTTTTCTTTTAATTTAATATTCGCAGCATTTGTTTTCATAGGTTATAAATCTTTATTTATTTGGCTGTTTTGTCAGTGTCGTGACTTGAACCTGCGCCAACTATAAATTCTATTGTGCATTTTTTTCAATCTCATAAACCTTTATTAATACTTTACCCAGACATAACTGCTACAATTTATTTTTTTTATTATTAATATATTTTCTTGGTCACGACTCAAAAAATAGGATGATTTAGGATTTAGTGATGAAAATCCCGATCAGTAAATGTCAAAAGGTTTAAAAAGAGGTGGTTTTTTCAAGTAACATTTACGAATATTCCACAAATCTACCTTTGTGGTTATGTTATGTCGTAGTTCCTAGAAAAAAGTCATTAATATAGACGAAAAAATGACGTTTTATGTAGCGACAATATTGTACCGTTTTTGCTTTTTTCTCAGTGATTTATTTAGTACTGAAGCAGTAGCTGAGCGGGGGGTACATTTATGTTTATTAATATCAAAGGTTTGGTGGCATTTTTTTATTTAATCAATACAATAGTGAGCGATGTGATGCGTCTGATACGTTGCTTCGAAACTTTCAAACGTTTTTGAAATAGGAAAATTGTTTCGTCATTCGTATGGACATGTAAGTAAGTTCTTGACGTGGATTTATCTGCCCTTGACATCGACGAATCGCATTTGTCAAAAAAGAAATACTATCTTTGTTGTAATCATTGTAGAAAATGATCAAAATTATCTAGTTTACCAACCATTTCTCAATTCAAACAAAAGATAATGATATATAACTGCTTCCAGAGAAGTCCAAATCAATTTCATCTAATGGAATGACTATCAAATATAAATATATTTTTAAATATACTACGTGGGTCAAAAAGCATCGTACGAAATCTTTTGTTATGGTTTATAGAGTTTATAAAACTATAGTAATGCAAAACGGTTAATCACTTTTTAAAATGAACTTAACACTCATTCAATGTAATTTAACCTCTCAGTGTGTCGCACTTGGTATGAAGAAATACACATTATATTTTCTTTACTTGAAGAAGTACAGGTTTAGATTTTTTACACAATCATAGAGATTGTCGAGTTACATTTTTTGAGATACCAACTGAAATATGAACTTGAAGCTCAGCCTACTACGACTTCACAAACAGGGCCAATTCTCAATATTTTGCTTCGCCTACGAAATATCAAAAAAAAGTTACAGGAGAAAGTTTCTCAGAATGTTATTTTAACCCCATATACCGAATTTTATGGCAAAATTCGCATTCGTACCCTATATACAGGGTGGAGCAATTAAAAATCGAAGGAGGCTTAAGAAAAAATGCCCTTCAATTTTTCAACACAATGGTGTTAAGGATAATTATTTCAATAATCAAAATTAAACTTGATTAATTGTTTATGTTTAATGTATTATTGTGTCTTTAGAAAAAAAGCTGTTTTAGAATCAATGTGTTTATTTTATTAGTTATCACTATTTTTATGGCTAAATACGCAAAATTATTTTGGAGGAAACAATCATTGACATATTCTCAAAACATAATTACAATGGACACAAAATCCACAATTTGAAATTTCGATTTTGGTACGTTGTCAAGAATTTTATCTAATTAGTAGCAGTGTTGAATAAAAACTGCTTTTTTTCTTTTAATAATATATATAAAAGGAAACTACAGGAAAAATCTTTTAAAATATTTTTGATTGTATGTATAAATAAATGTCCTTTTATTCATAAAAATACTATATTCAACAAAAAAAAAATTAGTTGACCACAACGAAATTTGAACTTCGGACTAGGACTTGATAGAAGAATGATAAAAATACCATTCGCTCACGAGTGAATTTTAATTAAAAGAACATTATTTTTAATTGGCGAGCGAATCTTAGTTTTGTTACTTATTGCAAAAATATAACTCTGGCTGATGAATGAATTATAAAATACTAGGTTTAACTAAAAACATTTCTCACTCGCCCGCGAATCTTAGTTTGATCCGTTACTGAATAAAACTTAAATACCTGTGCATTGTGAATTTAAAACTAACAAAATAATCTAAAGATCTTAGTTTTATTCGTAATCAGTAAATTCTTTATGATTTCTTGTGACAATATTGATTTGAGACTGCTAGCTAGTAAATCATAAGAGTTTCTTTCGATATGGAAATGAAGTAAAATATTCGTCTAGCTTTATGTTATGCGATGTATGTCCATATGTATAACTGTATACGTAAATATTGTATCGTTTTTGAGCTTATATGAAGCGAGTCCAAGGTACAAGACCATAATTTTATTTAATAAGCTGTCATTGCACTTATTAAGGCAACGTACACTTCTTTCACAATTTAAAGGTGACTGACAAATTATTTGAAAGATCGTGTAGTTTATTCATAAATGAATCTCTTGAAAGTTAAAAAATGCACAAATGGTAGCAACTGCTGTATTTACTTTCTTTGTGTTGTCGAAATTTTATTTATACAATATACTTTTTTAACCCATTTTTGTTTTGTGCTTATTTTTTGCTATATTGTATTTGTATTAAAACTGTATTTTTCTTGTGACGCTGTCTATTTTCTGTGTAGAACTTGCGACAATCTAAATAAATACAATGGTTTCAGCAACAACAGTACGTACTAAATGATACAGGATGTCGAAAATGTCGGCGTATATAATTATTACTGTCATGTTGTCAGACCGTGCACTTCTTAGAATAATATATGTTGCTTCTTTTCACTATTTTTAAATCTTGTTTTAAACACTTTATTTTAAAACGACTCAACTCTGATCAGTAGTAATAGTAGTACGATTGACTCTCCTTAAATCAATCTCCTTTTAATTTGAATTTTTCTTTAAAACGAATTGATAACCTTTCCATGTCTAACTGAATGGTAACCATTTGTAAACGTCTATTCTCTAATTGCGACATTTTATGAAAATTTTAAGCCAGTTTACCTCTCTCCAAATCGAACATCAGTTTGACAAACTTGCAGAAGGTAAGAGCATACTTTGAACAACAAATCTATAGGACAGTTTGAAAAAAAAAAATTAAAAAATTTCGGACTTTTTTAAACCTCAGAATTATTTTTTTTTACTATTACATATGACTGTATTTGAAATGTATGTTATAAGATTCTACTTTTTCTCTTTATTGTACGTACTGCTGTGGACGAACACTTTGAGTTCGCGAGAGTTTTTTTTTGAGCGGCACTGATGTTAATTTTTTATCCAAATTATTTTATCAATGCTACGCATGAGTTTCCACAGTTCTAAATTTTATATTTGACAAGATTTTGTTAATAGATTTGTTTGATGAAATTAAGTTTTTAATTGTTCAGCTTTTTAAAATTAATTTCATTTATTTGGACATATTGCCTTAATCAGTATTGTAAATTTGTAGTTTATAATCTACTAGATATCTTAGAATATTCTGCGTTGTGAGCGCACGCAATTGTAAATTATATATATGCGAGGTTTGGCCTTCAAGGGCAGTTCTTTGAAAGATACGAGTAAGTACATGTTATATTCGTTTTCGTTGCTGCAATTTTTGTTATTTCATTTAATTTAAAATTTTGTTTCGTTTAATTTGAAAATATTCATCAATCAGCGGAACTCTGTAAATAATCATTGATAATATTTTGTGCACATATCAGATATAAGATCCGTTATTTTAATTTGTTTCTAGAAAATTTTGTTTTTTGTTTAAAGAGTTTAAATTTTGCCGTTTCTAGTTTACTAATTTGAGTTTTATTTAATCACCTCGTGTAGGTGAATAGAAGCTTGTGCTTAGTAATTAAATTTCAATTGTGTATATGTTGCTTTTTGTCCACGTTTAAATTTAATTTTGTTTGGGTTAAAATTCGAAACGCGTGGATCTCTTTTTGTTTGTTGAGGGACTTGCATCGTCTTTTATATAATTGTGAGTCTAATGCAGTTGTTTTCGGCCAGAATCTTAAATCACGGTTACATTCTGCATCATTGTAATTAAATGTTTTTTTTTTAATAAATTTTGATTGTTAACGTCATTCAAAATTTTATTCTTTATTTTGATTCAACTTTTCAATTTTAATAAAAAGATAGTCATTTATTACGCCCACATTTTACTTTTCAAGATTAGTTTAATTGCGAAAGTAACCTGAAAGTAGTTAGTTCTTTTGCGCCTTTATTTTTTTTTTTTCCGCTGAGGCTAGTAAATTTAAATTTTTTAATTTAAATTCATTTGCATTTATGCTTGTAAACATCAGTACAACAGCAGTACTATACAAAATAAATATCATTTTTGAACAAATTCAAATACTACTACTACTATGAGAATTCGATATAGAGAGAGTCAACTGTAGTTCTATTTATAACCTGTTTTTATATTTTTTAAAGCACATTATTAAAATTTATTTCTGTTACTAAAAAAGTGCTGATATTTTGAGAATCACCCTTGTATACTGTTTCGAAAAAAAGTAACCTTTAAAGAGAATGAGAGCTATAGCTAGGTATAGCTGACAGATAAAATAATCTGAAGACTATTTAGTACATATAAATAATTACACATTTTTCCAATAAAATCCAGATATATGTAAATCAAGCTGCAACACAATGCTAACAGCAACTGCGCCATGCTTTGTAGAAATAAAACACAAGTAACGACAGGACAAAAAGCGAAGAAAGTATCTACATCATCGAAATAATAAATTATCGTATATGTATGTCGTGATTAAATTCGAAGTACTTCCAATGACAACTTACAGAAATATGTATACAAGTAATATGCAATAGTGTCATAATAATAATTATTAGAGCAATGAAATAGCTTAATAAAATAATTAAAAAAATAAATGAGAAAAGAGACATACTAGTTTTGCCCACAGGCTTGACCGATTTCGCTAACGCAGTGGGAGGAGCAGGTTTACGAGCCATTACACTCGAACCCTTAGGCGCCCCGCTGCCGCCGCCTCCCATAGCTTCTCCATTACGCATAGCGAGGGCATCGTATTCGGTTCCTCTGTAGTTAGCGTCGAAAAATTTCTTGAACCACTGGAGGAACTCGAAGTTGTCTTGAAAACGCCCCTTCACCAGTCTGTCTATGGGCACTATCTACGCAAGCAAATGAAACATAACGTGCAAATGAGAATGAAAAAAGAGCCGAAAGGATTAGAGAAAATAAAAAATCGGAAATCGGGGGGAAATGAAACAATAAGTAGCGGAGTTTTGTTTGCTATTGCTTTGTCTTTTGTCCTTTGCTGCTGTACTGATTGAAAGCACCGTGCTGTCTACATATCCACAGTACGTACAAAATGTAGGTAATGTATATTATATTAGAATATGATAATGTAAAATTAAAAATAATAATAACGAAATAAAAAAATAAAATAAAAATAGGCGGTGAATGAAGAAATAAATTCGGAACGGCTAAGAAATGTCTGGTAATACAACGGTGATACCATACACCAGGGTTGGTTAGTTAGTTATAATCCAAAGTTATGTTAGAATAATTAATTATGAATACCATGATTGGTTATTCGTAATAACGGTTGCTTAATGATGATAAAAGTTAAATATATTTGACATATTACATATAATACATACACATCTTAATAGTTAAAGATTTATGTAAGTCTATTGACTTTTGATAACAGGTTTACATAAATATATTTTCAAAGGTAAAGTTTTGTTATATAAGGGTATTCCACGTAACTGGTTCATTAAAAGTTTATGATGTTCTATTATTTACTTATTTGAGATTTTGACACCATTATCTCTTCGATGGAACTATAAATGCAATACCTTAACCAAAATATCACTTCGGTTTTGACCGGAAATGGATGTCAACTTTGTATTTAAATAGAATGATTAATTTTTTTATTCATTTTTGATTCTACAACTCTAAATACTCAGTTTTCATTAGTATTCTACAGCTACATGTTGCCGTTTTGAGTATTTAAGTTTTTCTTTTTTTTAGTCATAATCAGTTGCATCATTGAGAAATTATATCTCGGTCAATCTGCAAGTAGAGCTCAATTTGCTATGTTATGAATGTAGATATAATCTAAGAAATGGTAACAGACTTTTACATTCTAACATACGGGTGTTTCAAAACTTAGGAACAAAGTGACATATTTTCAATGCAGGAACTCAATTTTTTAATAGAAAACCTGTATTTTTAATTATCAATTAATTTAATAATTAAATTAAGAAGTAAATACTCCCTATATTTATTCAACATTCCTATACTATCTTAATAATTTTGAGATATGAACGAATTTTTGTTACGACTACAAACACGCAAAGATAGGGTACTAGTCTGTTAACAAAAAGTCGTTTCATATCTCAAAATTATTAAAGAAGTCTAGGGAATGCTGATATAAAGTGATAGGGGATGATATTACTTCTTAATTAGAATTAAAATACAGGTGTTCTATTAAAAGAATACTTAGCTGTTCACCAAAAAGGTCGTCATATCTTAAATTATTAAAGATAGGTATAGGGAATGCTATTAAAGTGATAGGGGATGATTTTTCTTTCTATTCGAAGTTAAATACAGGGTGTTCTATTTAAAAAAATTGAGTTTCTGCATTTGAAAATATGTCACTTTGTTCCTCGTTTTGAACAGGCTGTATGTTAGAATGTAAAAGTGTGCTTACCGTTTCAAGTTTATCTAAATTCATACATGCAATTTGGAGTTTCTTACTTGCAGTATACGAGATTTAATTTCTCAATGAGCCAATGATTATGACTAAAAAAGAAGAAAAACTTAATAAACTCAGAACGGCAAATCGTGCTATAGGATGGCTAATGAACTGACGTATTTATAGTTGTAGTCAAAAATGATAAAAAATTTATCTTCTAGTTTAAATAAGAAGTTGACATCACTTCCGTCACGGAAGTGATATTTTGGTTAAGGTATTTTAATTTATAGTAAAATCGAACGGATTACTGGTGCAAAATCTCAAATATAAGTAAATTAATAGAACATATAAACTTTTAATGAACCAGTTACGTGGAATACCCTGTATATTCCGTTACGATGTCAAATAATGATTGGCATCATGAAAATTTTCTGGTTACATATATCGAAATAAATATTTTTTTTTTCGATGGCATGGTTCTTTTTAAGGGCTGGCGGATATAGTTGAAAACATGAGCATTGTAAATATTTTTTAATCATTAATTCCAATAGATATTACACACAACAGCAATTATACAGAGTGGAAATAAAGTAACGCATAATTTCTTTATTTGTAATTATGTTGAAATGGCTGTACCAAGTAACTTAGGGTTTTAAAAATACTCACTTTTGGCATAATTAAAACAACGATATCTGTTATCATTGCGACGATATACCGTCACGGATGATTAGTTTACAGGACACCTGTAGTTTATATTGCATTTTTAATACAGATATGCAATAATTTGCTATATTTAATCAGAATTTTTTTAAGAAAAACCAAACAGATAATTATTACTTAAAATTAATTAACTAAACTTCTGTGTATCAAGTGTTTAAAATGCTTCCCATGAACTAACTGGCAATAACTTAAGTGATTATAAAATAGAGATGATACAAAATTATAACTTATAACAGTTATTTGGTAAAAGGTAGCAATATAGAACAGGTAGACGATTTAATATATACCTGTTATCTTCTAATGGCCAAATGCAATAAAACGTCTTTGGAAACGATTATGAGTACGCGTTCGCATACTAATATTTTACCAGTAAAATAACCGTTAAGGTGGGGCAAAATTCGATCGCATGGGTAAATCGATCAATCCTGATTTTTACGACAGATATTTAGTCTAGCATTATGAAAAGGATAAGAAGTTTTGCAACACAGTCATTTAAAACTTTGTTTTATAACATAGATAACTAACTGGCTTTTTAAGTATTGCATTAAAGTTTCCTGTAAAAAAAAATTTCCCGATGGAATGAAAACGAGTAATATTCATACAGACGCAAACAAACTACTACTGGGGAATCCACTAGACTAAGTAAATATTTCGAAAAGGGATAAGGTGAAAGAACAATTGTCATTCATTCATCAACGTTTTTTTTTTTGAACTTTTAGAAAGTGTTGGAATAACAAGAGAGTAAGGGAGAAAATTAACACCTCATGGGGTAATCCGATCAGTTGAAAAAATAAGAACAAAGAACATGCTCATAAAAAAACGTAGAATATGACATACTCATTTTCTACGTTGTTATTGAAAATTAATAGTGAGAAACTATAAAAACGAAAGTATGGACCTGGCGGGAGACAGCAATATAACCAAAATAACTCCCAAGCGCGCTATCAGGACAGTAAAAATAGAGCACTTCATCCATTATGAAAAAGCATCAGAAAACAATGGGTGCACATTTCATTATCCTGCAATTGGCGAAAGCTGTTTGGGGATGCGAAGGCATGAAAATTATAATTATTATAGTTATTAATACTTTAAAAGAACCGGTAGTTTCTAAGAAAGAGAAAAAGATGACTTTTGTTTTCTCCAAAAGTACAAATTTAGGAAATTTCCAAAAACCAATTTAATCCAGCTGGTCATAGAAGGGAAGCTACGTTTTTGAACTGAGGGGAAGCGCGTTGAATGAAATTTTGTGTTAGTCTTTAGTTTATTGAATTAATTAATAGTTTGTCATTATTTATCGTTTGCATTTCTATAATAGCATATGTTTCTGTTATTTCCCGTAAGTTTCCTTTTTTTTCAAATGTTTGTTATGGATTTACCTCGTGTAGCTTTCAAATCGGTTTTTATAAGAAAATAGATGGAGTATTGGAATTTGCCCCCTATTATGGGCAGAAACCGATCACGCTGATGTATTAAAAAAAATAGTGTTTTAATACATTGGATT
Source organism: Protaetia brevitarsis (assembly GCA_004143645.1). Lineage (NCBI taxonomy): Eukaryota > Metazoa > Arthropoda > Insecta > Coleoptera > Scarabaeidae > Protaetia > Protaetia brevitarsis. The sequence continues at coordinate 3,116 of RXPK01004563.1, read as the reverse complement.
AATATACATGATGGTATGTATAGCTAAAGATGTTGATTATAATATAATTTTTTCCGATCATAATAAATAATGCAGCTCAGAAATAGTACATAAACTGATCCGGAATTGCCCACTTTAGGTATACATACGCTACTTGTTTGGCAATTGTCTGGTAACAAATACCTATGTAAAGATACTGATACTGATTTAGATAGATACGCATTGGTTACCATAAAACGGTATACTCAGTGCGTATTAACACATACCATATCAATTTTAACTGCCCATATCGAGACTGGAAGACGAGTAACAGGTATTATCCGAGAACAAAAACAGTTCGTACCTGTTATCGTAAAATACTGATATTTACCATCTGTAGTATAAAAGCTTTGAACTAATCGGCCAATTGCTTCAAGAGGTATTAATCTAATCTCGTGGCGAAATCTAGCTTTTAGATCTTTTATTCGTCTATTCACATAGATTCTTCAAATGACCCCGTAAGAAAAAGTCCAACGGGATCAGATTCGGGCATCTAAGAGGCCATTCAATAAGGGACTCAGTGACCAATCCATCTTCCAGGAAACACGTCATTTAAAAATGTTCTTACAGCAATTCCATAATGCGCTTGTATCACCCATCGCTGTGAGCAATGATTGATGGGACACGTCGTTATCAGTGTCATTGGGAAATAACACAGCCCAAAGCACGAATTAGTTCATCTCGTAAAAATTCTAAATAGCGTGCAGCAGTGAGAATTGGTTATAATAAATTGGAGAGTTATGAAACTCAAAACAATCCTTTTTTTTTCAAAAATGTTCTAATTAAACATAGCAAAATTATTTGAACGCATTGAAACTGGTTGTATCTAAAAGTGCAATATAATCTGCAGGATGTTCTTTAGAAAAATCATCGATGACGTCATATCGTCACAATGATACAGATATGATTGTTCTAATGATGTCAAAAGCAAGTATTTTTAAAACTCCAAGTTTAGTGTTTCAGCGAGTTTCAATATAATTACAAATTTTATGCGTTACTTTATACATACTCTGTATAGTCTGTCCATAGATATAACGATTTGATTAATTGATGTTTACCCAAGATTATCCACTACCTGCAGCGGCAAGTACCAAAAAATTACGAACATCAGGTAACGGGCCGTATTAGGAGAATCTGGACTTTCCTTAAGTAAAGAATAATAATGTTTTATTTAATATAATCTACCGTTTACAATCTAATATCATTATTAAAGAGTAACAATAATTTAACAGACAAATACTGTAATTATTTAATGTTCTACAATGGTATTTTGAATATATATAAACCCCCTTCGCTCAATTAACTAATTTGTACAAATCAACACATATATACGAAGGTAATAAATAAGAAGATATAGTTGAAAGACAGTTGTGGCAAAGTGTAGATATTTAAATTTGTGCACCAAAAACATATGGAGACGATGAACATCCAAGAAACGATGTATTCGCAGGTTGTAATATTTTTAACCGAAAGTAGCAATGCAATAGGAGACGATGTTGATAGTGCAAGAAATCATTGAGACTGAAACCAAGATGACCCTGAATGTTACAATATTTGAAGAGCGAGAATATCAGACTAAAACAAAACTTGTTAGAAATTGCAGAAAAATGCAAAAAATCGTTCAGGATGATATATTTAAAAGAAAAGCAAGGAATGACGAGGGACAACCGAAGAAAATTAGAATGTGTGATTTTGATATTTTGAGAAGGAAATTACCAGTTTTACAAAAGAAAGAAGTTCTCACATGGCGAAGTTTAGTGGCAATTCCACGAAGAAAACAAGAGATTGCAGTGTTGTATCACTATGTTGCCGCGCGCTATAAGGAAAAATCGCTTTAAATATCGTATTTACCTTAAAAATGTAAGTATATATGTATGCATATCAATATGTTTTAAAATCGAACATAAATGTTTTTATAATAGACGTTTAGTACAATAATCTTTGTAAATACGTCACTGTAAACTACCCGTGCTTGAAGGATTGACTACACATTTCTTTTCTGAAGTTCAGTGCTAATGAATAAGTCAAATCTATTAGAGACAGACTATATAATATTTTCTATTGTAAAATGGGAAAGGCCAATTTAGCACCCCATTTCATGATAGATGTCGTGCAGATCGATAATTTGAAAATATTGCGACATCACCAAGTCAATAGTTAGAGTTGTATACAAAGTTATGAAGGAGTAGTAAGTAAGTACGCATTAAATGCTCAAGTTGGTTTTACAATGTTAAAATATTGTGAAATTTGCGTATAATAGTTGGACGCTTTTTTATAAATACTAGAAAAAACTTTATCCGAAAAATTAGGAAAGCAAAGAGTTTGTAACCTTGGCAATATTGACCAAGCGAGCCTACATAATAGTTTTTCTAAAATATGTATCATATGAAAGCCGAGCTCTTGCATTGAAAAGAAAGTAATTAAAAGAGTTTTTCTTCAAAATTCTTATATTTAACTGAAAGCTCTGGTAGCTAAAACAGACTTAAATATTGCCATTTAATTTTTAATAATAACAGTACAACATGAATATATTTTTTTCATGTATGAAGATTAATTTAATTTTTATTACCGTCTATACGCAATTCAAATAGTAAACAAAAAATTAATTGGCACTACTCCAAAAATTATAAAAAAGAATCTCCAAAATGACAAATGATTATAATATTATCCTTTTGTAAATGACTAATTTTTATTTTGGGAGTTATAAAGCCTTTTTGTAGTAATAAGTATTTTCTTTCCTAGTAGTCGCAAACTTGAAATTAAAAAATAATGGAAACAAACTGGTATAAATACTTTTCAACCAAATCCATATTTGAATTAGACAAGTTTGAACTAAACTGGGATAATTTAAATAAAATAAATTTAAAACCGTAGGCTACTACATTGAAACAAATCAATGAATAGGAATAACTAGAAAACTTTTGTATCGTCAAGACAATAAAATTAGTCAAAGCAAAATGGAAATGGAGTGACGAAAAGACAAAGTTTAATGATAACATAAATCCCAAAGGAAAAACCTCATAGTTAACCGCAAAGAGAGATTTCACTGTAGCACATTGAATTTAAAGAAGGATGCGATAAAGAAAAAAAAACTATTA
>RXPK01004562.1:0-51533 GCA_004143645.1 Protaetia brevitarsis | reverse complement strand
AATTTGTTGGAATAAAAATGAATACATTCAAGAAATTCAAAAAGCAAATCGCGAGCGCTTCTTATCTCATGTTATTCGCAACTTACACGTTTATGAAGGAAAATAATGCTAAAGAAAATGGGGTACTCACATCCGCAAAACAAATTCTAAACCACATAAAGTATTCGAATCATTGCATGACGCCTGATTACCTTTACAATATGCAACAATTTAAACATAATTTCAATTATTTAATGATGTAGGCAACAGCTTGTGAAATAAGTACAAGCTCCATCTGAGAGTTGGTACTAACACTTTTACTCCTAAGAAGAGGAAGCGTCGCGGTTGTCATATATAAGTTAGACAGGGTTATGTCACAGTGTTATATCAATATGATCTGCCGAATAATGACTTGCACGTGTTCACCGCTGCCGCCACCTACTGCACTTTGCTGGGGAAATTGCTTACCCTTCGGTTGGTAAGATTGTGACAGCAAGTGTCAATTTAAATTTTTGAATAAATGTCATGTTGATAAGTTAATTTCCCAAAACTATTCTAATGTTTGCTTTGTGAAAAACTGAACTGTTAGGTTTTTTAAGTTATATTTTATTTCTTCTTAGTTGTTTAAGTTACATAGTCATTTGGTAGTATCTAGTTTCATATATTTCAGGCAATCATCTGCTGTGCTCGCCATCTCGCCAATACTACTATTTTGACGTGTCAAGAAAATCGTCTTTATGTTCCTATATGTCATGAAGATGTTGTTCATTACAGAAATCTAGTGTAACACTCAATTCAATGCAAATTTGCATGAACATCAAACGGCCGTCTGGCCAAAGTCATACATGTAAATCCGCTAAAATGGCAATGTTTCTTCTCACTTATCTGTTCGCTGATCTGCCTACTCAAAAAAACTGTTGCATGTGACAGGTTTGCATTTAGGTAAAATACTATATATAACCCTGTTAACTTAACAAACGACATTCGTCATCGTTAGTTAACGACGTTGTATTTTGAAGTATTGTCAAATGTTTATATATTTATTAGCCGAGATTAATTTAATTGGCTATAATTAGTGGTTAAAATGGGTTTCATATGTGAGCGTCAGCTTCCTTGGCGTTTGTTAGCAATTTGTTTTTTGAACAATACACCAGCTGTATTTTATTTTGATTTTGAGATGTGGATATATTTCAGTGTTATTATTGTAATATTTTACTAAATCATCAAAGTTTGATTTATTCTAATTTATATGTTTTTATATGGAAGAACTATGTAACGAATCGCCAATAAAATTTATTGTCAATAATTAGTCTATATTTCTGGTGTCCCCGCAAACTTGTGTCCAAGGAAGCGGTAATAAGTAGTAATGATGAATTAAATTGTGTAAAGCGATAATTTTGCTACTTGACTTCATGGGTGCATTTATACCTCATTTCATTTCTAATGGAAGCTGCAGATGTCAGAATTTTGACATTCTGTTCATTTTTGACAGTTCTCGTTAATGTCAGTATCATTAACATTAAATTAGGGCAAAGTACAATAAGAATGGAATCAGGCACTTTAACGCAAAGAAGGAAACCGCAAAATACAAATAAGTCAGCAGACAATCCCTCAGAAGAAGATGAAAATATCAATGATCAAATGGAATTCGAAAATGAACCAACATTCACTCTTATGGAAGAAATTTATCTGCTTGGACTGAAAGACATTGCTGGGCATACATCATTCTGGAATGACTGCCTGTCTGCTGGTTTAAGAGGCTGCATGTTAATAGAGCTAGGATTCAGGAATCGTGTTAAGTTAGAACACGTAGGTTACCGGCGAAAGAGTTTAAAAACCAGAAAATTGATATTGAAGAAGGACACACCAACAGGAGACATACTTTTGGATCAGACAATGAAGCATATTAAAGAAACAAATCCGCCTGTATCTGTACAGAACTGGGTCGAATATTTAAGTGGCGACTCTTGGAACCCCTCAAAATGAAATATCAAATTAGAAATGTTCGAGAAAGATTAGCGAAGAATTTAGTGGAGAAGAGCGTATTGACGACCACGAAACAAAATTACTTACTATTTGATATGACTATACACCCACTCATTGATAAATCGGCCAAAACGAAATTGGTAAAGAAAGTACACGATTCTTTACTCAGCAGGTGGACGAATGACCCGAAGCTAGTGGATCAGCGGACATTAGCCACGATATTCATGGGTCAAGCAAGCGATGTTTTGGAAAATGTTTTGGATGAGTTAAATGACGACGAATACGAAACTGCTACGAACAGATTGTTACAATTTGACCAAGATTGATTTTGATCAGCAATTGACGCATGTTGATAGTTACGATGTTATGTGGGCAGTTTTTTCTGTATATTTTAAATAAAATTCAAAAGTACGAATTTCGCATTATTACAGCAGCTTCCACAAAAAACTAATTGCAACCTATGATAATATTAGTAACTGTAATAAGTGGGCAGAATTTTTTTTTGTAAGTATTGCTTTGAATGTACATCCAAAGCTTACTAAATAGTTTACACTTGCGTAAACATTATTTAAATCTTTGTTGCAGTGCACCTTTTTTCCCAGTTTGATTTTCCGACAATACAAAAAAAACAAACTGCAGAATGAACAATATCCCACACTCGTACATCTAGTGCGGTTGCCTTTTTTATTTATTGTCACATACGCTTACAAATGCATGCTCCAATTAGAATGGAGTCGCTTGCAACCGGAGCCGACAATTAAATGTGCGTGTCTTTTTTCCATTTTATTTCCGCCTGAATACAGTGAGCAGAACGGAATCGCACACGTAGCATTAATAAAGACTCATATACAGAGGTACAAGTAACATATTGTAATTACAGGTGGTTCTACTGAATTTTAGCGAACTCAAGGATGTATGACAATTATTTTCTGATAGAATAACTAGGTAAGTATATATTTCATTCTTACAAAAGTTTTGAATTTTTTGCAACTTACAATCTGCTCTTCTATATAATTTACATATTGTATGTTGTCTGCGCCGGCAAATTATGCCTACTGTGGAAACACAGGATACACAGACCCCTTAATTACTAGTTAATGTTACTACCTAATTGCTTTAAATGACGTTTTATATGCAAGATATATATTTCATTTTTGCCCGGGCTAAAGGACCCTGCTGTGATAGCAAACTCTAATAGCTATAAGTCATTATAACTACCTAGCAGAGAAGGTATATTTACAAGTATTAGAAAGGGCGGTAACTGCAATACTAAGGCAGTTAGAATGAAGCCTAGCATTCTGCTAGGAAAGTTACTTACGATCTGTATTGCTTGCTGTGATCATCCTTGTTGAGCAGTGATTGAAGAAGTGCGTTTACTCCTATGAGAAAGGTTTTCCAAATGAAATTCTAATTGTTAATATAATTGTTACTGCCTGAAAATTATGGTTAATCTTTGACTTAATGCGTTGAACAATTATCAGCTATTTGGTAAATATAGAAAAATTGGTGTCCATTATTTTTTTGGCCTCATTTGCTGTGACATTCTCTATATATACCTACCTTCAAGTTTTGTTCTAGATAAAAAAGTTTAATCCTTTTGTATCTGAAAATTCTATGGACATATGCTTTTAAAGTGCGGAAACCTTCAGAAGTAGCAGATATTGAATTACAGAGATGTGCTTCTAAATGCCCTAAAATATTAATCCCATGTTCCTTATTTTCTGTAAAAAAATATTACAGTGTATACTTGATAACACTACCAATTGTTATAAAAGGTATTTCAAATTTTTTGAATTGTTTTATATCTCTTGGCCGCAAGTACATGGGGGATAACTTTCACTGAATCCTCTAGAAGCTCTTCTTGTTTTTTTTGACGTTCTCCATCGAATGTAGGATAAATCCCAGATTAGAGTCTATTTTGATCTGAATAGGGAATCTGTGTACATCGCCAATGTATTCCGTTATTGGGTTTATATACTGCACAATAATATATACTTTTCTGAACATTATATGCATAGAAAACAATAATTATAACAATAATATTTACTGACCATAATAATTCATTATAGTGTCAGAGTCATAGCCTGTATTTATTCGGGTATTTAAAAGCGTTAATAAACAGGACTAGTTAGTAATTTAAAAGAAAACTGTTAAAGATAGGTATAGGAAATATTACAGCATTCAAAATAAAAATTACCTGTATAATACGACAGGAACATTTTAGTACATTTTGGAGAAAGAATGTTAGTACTTATTATTTCTAAATGCGAGACTTTTGGTACTTAAAGCAAGTGAAAGTTGGTCAATTATTTACCACAGTAGGCATCCTAGTTGTAATCAACATAGAATTTCATGTTGAATTCATGAATGTAATAATAACAGGGTGTATCATTTAAAATACCATAGTTATGGCGACTTCTAGTTAACGGAAAGTGCAAGAAATTCGAATATATTGAAAGCAAGTACCAAATTTTTAAATCTAGAAATTTTTATTAAGCTCAAGAATTTCTATCTACTCAGTTCAGTGGAAAATGCCATATAACTTCAAGCAAATCCGTATTTGACGAATTCTAACGGTTTAACTTCATTCCAACTAGTTATTGAATTATGTTATAAACAGTTGGAAACCCCAGAAGATACAATCAGCATCTTATATACAGGTGCCCATGACGATTTAGACACTAAATATCTTAGCAACGAATTGTATCGCAAAAGTTTAACTTGGTGGATAGATATTATTGCGAACGCCACATAATATGGCGTGTTTAAAACTTTAGTTTTAGGTCACGTGCCTTAAATTAAAAAAAAAAACTAAATTGAACACCTTGTATATTTTTGTAGTTTGAGATTTCTCTCGATAAACTAGTTAATTCGCTGTATCAATCTTATTATCTACGATGAACACCTGTCTGTTATTCGCAAGTAAAGTTAGTCTTTTATAATCACTTCGGAAGTATGTGGTACAGTGTACAATAAACAAATGTTAACAGTGTACAGTAACAAGCAATTAAAGTTTTAAAGGAGCTGTTCAAATTGATTTCCACCCACATGAAAGTAGTTTTCAAATCTGAACAATAGATTTATATTACATGCCGCCCTAATCATTTCTGGGGTTACAGTTCGACATGCTTCTCGTATTTTATTTTTTAAATCTTCTAAATCTCTAAGTGATGTTGTATAAAATATACCTTTCAAATATCCCCAGAGAAAGTAATCTAACTGGGGTCAAATCCGCTGATCGCTCAGGCCAATGAATAGGACCATTTCGTCCAATCCGCCGTTCAGGGAAGACCCTATTTAGGTAATCCCTAACTCCATAATGAAAATGTGTAACAGCGCCGTCCTGTTGCCACCACACTGTTTGCCTTTCACTTAGTAGAACATCTTGAAGTAGGATCGGGGATTGCATTTTCGGAAGACCAATAGTGGCAGTTAACAACAACGGTTAACAATCCCGTCATTATGAAATCTTGATTCGTCACTCCACAAAATTTTATCCAAAAGATGTACATCCTCTTCTATGTGGACATTCATGTGGACGATAAATATTAAACGTTAGTTGGGATCTCGAGCGATCAAACGTTGAACTAAATGTATGATATAAGGATGATACTTCTGACTTTTCAGTACTCTCTTGATTGTTGATTTGCTGATACCAGACATGGAATAGAAGCATGTGGATTAATTTGTAAATGGGCAAGAATAGCAATTCTATTTTCGTCGGTTTGAACATTTTTTTTTCTAGGAGCTTCCTGTTTCGCTTTTCGATTTGGGAAATAGCTAGTGGGTAATTTCTGTTCAACATTTCTAAATATATCTTCACTAGGTCTTAAACGATCAGGATACCGAGCTCTATACAAATCTCTAGCTCTTCTACAATCTTTTTTACATTTGCCATAAACAATGAGTCTACCAACATATTCGCTCGGTGTAAATAGAAAAGGCGTTGTGAACTAATAAACAATAATAATACCTCTCTTATAATGAACTGTCAATTTGACGTTGACACTTGCTACAATGTTCTATGTTAATATGTGATATAGGGATGTAGACTACTAGATTACTTTTCTTTTATTTTTGTTTTGTTAACATGTGGTTGTTGTCAAGGTACTCCATATTTCAGACATTACTTATTTCACTAAGTACTTCGATGTAGTGACTATAAAATACCAACTTCATTTGTTAATAACAGACTAGGTAATCATAATAGACAGTAAATATACAGGCTGTTCTATTCATTTTTTTAAATGTATGTCACGTGCCCCAAGGCAAAGCTTTTAAGAGTAATCTAAACATACTATATTATGCGGCTTTCCCAATAGTATCTATTCACCAAATTAAACTTTTAGCTCTTCATTCAATAGAGCGCAGTTGCATTTTGTTGGCGAAATAGAGTAATTCATGCTATCTCCCTTTCCGACTAGTTCCAACCGGCGGTGCCCTGAGTATAGGTCGACTGTTTGATCTGTACATTTATGTTATTCATTTTATTATATACAGTGACCGGCATAAATATTGCAACATATAGGAATTTTTTTTATTATTAAAATATTCCAAATTCTTTTTGGGGGGATAGGTTGTGCATGTTTAGGAATCCCAAAATTTATTTTGACATACGTCATGTGACCACTAGTATGCCGGTAAATTTAAAAAATGTGTCATGAATTTCCAAAAAGTGAGGTTAGATGACATGATATTCAAAAAAGTTATTTGAAAAAGTTGCTTAGAATTCACTTTTGAGGCTATGTGCAAATTTTTGGGAAGATATTTAAAAAAAGTAAAAATCACAACTTTTCAAATATTGTTTAATTGAATTACATATTTCCATTTTTCCGTTTTTAGCAGCTCAACAGCAGTAATATTTCTAAATCTGCCACCGAAACGCAACCTATCCAGGGAAGAAGAGGCAGCACTTACAAATTAGAAAACTGAAGAAGACATCGTTATCCTCAAAGCAGACAAAGGGAATGCAACAGTACTACTAAATAAAGAAGATTACCGGAAAAAGATGAATGAACTACTTGACGAGAACACCTACAAGGAATAAGAAAAGATCAACGAGAGGATCACAAAAACAGTAAGGGAGAGCATAAACATTTCATCGATACCTAAAGAGATGCAGAACAGATTGCTACCAAGAGCCGCTAGACCACCCAGGCTATATGGAATACCAAAAATACATAAAGAAGGAGTGCCATTAAGACCGATTGTAAGCAACAGTGGATCACCGACCTACGATTTGTCGAAATATTTAGCTAACTTACTAAAGCCATATACCGGACAAACTGCAACGTATGTGAAGAATTCGAAACATTTCGTGGATATTCTGTCTACGCTAAAGACTGAACCTACAGATATTTTAGTAAGTTTCGACATTATATCGCTATTCACTAACATACCCACGGAGGACGCACTGGCCTTACTTCCAGAACTTGGACTACAAGAAGACATCATTGAATTAGTGAAACTGTGCTTATCCACGACATACTTTTTGTATGAAGGAAAATACTACGAGCAGAAGAACGGAACAGCAATGGGAAGCTCTTTATCACCAGTAATAGCCAACTTGTTTATGAAAGCATTTGAAGAAGAAGCCCTAAGTTCCAGCGATATGAAACCCAAGTGTTGGCTGCGATATGTCGACGATACTTTTGTAAGGAGAAGAAAAACTACAACAGTTCTTGGAACACATAAATTCACAGCACCCAGCCATCAAGTTTACCATGGAAAAGGAACGAAATGGAAATCCTTTCCTGGATGTTATGGTTAAGAAAACAAAAGAGGGAATGCTACAGCACGCAGTATTTAGAAAGAAGACGTACACCGATAGATATCTGCATGCAAGATCTCACCATCATCCGAGGCAGAAGAAGACATTAATACAAACATTGCTATCTAGAGCCGAAACCATCAGTGACGAACAACATCTTACCAGTGAAAAGATACATTTGGAGAAAGCACTAAAGAAGAATGGTTACACTGACATCGACATAAGGAGAGCCACTAAGAAGAAGACGACACTGGAGACAACTACAGAACCACGAAGAGGGATGGCGTGTTTACCTTACAACCGAAAAAGTAGGCCGAATTTTGAAGAAACGTAACGTTCAAGTACGCTTCGGGACTGCAACGTCGATCCAGCAGTATCTACCGACCGCAAAGGATAAGATACCCAAGGGGCGCACAGAAGGTATCTACAAGATAACATGCCAATGCGGACAGTGCTAAGTCGGACAAACAGGAAGAGCCATCGACATAAGAATAAAAGAACACGAGAGGGACGCAAGATTAAGAAGGACCGAGCAATCAGCGGTGGCAGAACACATGCACGACACCGGACACAAAATGAATTTCAAGAATGTAAAAGTAATAACTACCACCAAGAACTACGGGGAAAGACTCATCAGGGAAGCCATAGAAATAGAGAAGAATAAAACCGTTAATAGAGAAGAAGGGTACCACCTTAGCAACACGTGGAAGAGCCTACTACGAACCGTCACGGTCAATGGAGCGGAAACTACAGGGTTGGAGTAGCGTAGAGCGAAAGTTTTGACACACGGCGAAACCCTCAAGAAGCTGTTAGTTATAGTATTGACAGTGTTTAAAATTTATTTTTTTTCTAGTAAACCGTTGATAATTATAAAAGGCGTATCTATTGAAGGCTTACAACTGGGCATATATTACGTCGTTCTATGTGTAAAATTTATCAAAATGTCTTATTATGTGAACAGTGTTACATTTTCTTCACACTATGCAATTTTTACTACACACTTACCTGACTTTACCTTACCAAAAACGTACTTTTCAGTTTTCGCTGTGTTAATTACGCAAAAATTGACAAAATTGTTTGAATATCAACTAGATTTAGAAATATTACTGCTGTCGAGCTGCTAAAAACGTAAAAAAAAAAATGAAATATGTAATTCAATTAATCAATATTTGAAAGAAAATTGTGATTTTAAAATTTTTTAAAGTTTTTAAATTTTTTAAATTTATACCGCCATACTTGTGCTCACGTGACATGCGTCAAAATAGATATTGGGGTTCGTAGACATGCACAACCTATTCCCCCAAAAAAGTTTTAGTATATTTTAATAATAAAAAAATTTCCCACATGCTGCAATATTTATGCCGGTCACATTTGATCACATTGTATTGGTAAATCCAGCGTAAACTTTGAGTCTTATATCACAAGTGGTTTCTATTTGCCATTTTACTGCAACATTTGCATGGAACACAAAAGGAGTTAAGATATGAAGTTTAAGTAAACGTAGGATGGTATCTGTTTAGCTAGAAGACATTAATCTCCAAAAGGAAGCATTTTGTAAGGTAAATTGAATTAAAAATGAACAATAATTAAGCAGTGCATCCTGAACACACATATACCCATACATTTATTTTACTTTTTAATCGGCAGTCGATAAGAAACGAAGCCTATGACAACATAAAATGCACACCCATCAATTAGCACTCTCAGCATTCTAGGCGAGCATCGGTTTAACGACTTTGTAAAAGATTCTACGCGATTATGAGCCTGCCTCGATTATAATTACATCTCGTTCTTACGACTTCCTGCAGACATTAATGCAAGTCACATGCATCCGACACAGTATTGAAATTCATACACTGTGGGGGTAACAATTAGACATTTGGTACGCAAGTGACTAGTTTTATGTCTCGTTTAACATAAGACGTTTGATGCGTTTCTCCTTTTAGAGTGCATGTATGTATGCATGTAATGTTGAGGCAATGTTTATTTACGCTAGCTGAATAAATGTGTCTTAATGATCGCGGCGATCGAGTAAAAAACGTGTATTTATATCAAGAAGAGGATTAAATTGACATCTTATAGAAATAAAGCGTCCAAATCTTGCTTTCTTTTTTGCTAATCAACTTTTAATGTTTATAATCCACAGCATTTGAAAAATTTACTTAGATCACATAGACGCATAAGCTCATTTGGATACGCAAAATAGATTACACGTTATCATGGCTGTTGCATTAAGTTGCTATTCTATAAGAAAGATTGCCGCATTTATCACAGACGCACACATTACACAGCACGGTTGCAACAACGTTGCATCAAATATTATACCGGAAAGTTAAACCGTATAATTTTGTATTTTAAATAATTGCGTTAATACCTAATAATAATTCCTCTCCGATACTTATTTCTATACCTACTCCTAGGCTATGATGAAGTCCCGGTACCCTGAATTATTAAAATGAGAACTATCACAATGATTACTCACATAACCGCTTAATTGTTTGTAATAATGGGCATAGTTGGAGGACGTAAGGTATTTCGGGGAAAGTAAAAAAAGAATATGTATACATAATAGTACGCAACTGATGTTTAAAAAAGCATTACGCTCGTTAGTTTTATAAACAGATAATTCGACTATCATCGTCTAGAAATTTATCATCCAAAATTAGACTGTTGTAGTTTGGACAAAGCCTCAGCGTAACGTTCGTTAAATTGAGATTTGATGGGATTTAAATCTGCTCATTTTATTTCAGCAGTCAGGTGGTTAAACAGGTAGAGGGTTTCGAATTTCCTAAAAGACTTTAAGTGACCGGTTACTTCGATTAAAATCGATTATGATACGGTAAATTTAATTTTATTAATCCTCAGACTTGCAACGATAAACCCATAATAAAACAATATGTTCATTACCGAGCAGCATGCATTCATTGTTATTTGCGCTTCCACCGGTTTCAGAAGCATAATTTTCGTAAATTGGGACTTGCAAATAACTAGGTACAAATTGCTAACAAAAGATGTCGGGCGATAAACTGCTGGAATGATGAAGCTGAAGCAATGAAAAGAATTTTTAAAAGGAAAATATATAGTGAAATTTGTATGCCGTACTGGCAAGATTCGATGCATTTTATGAAGTATGGTTTGTTCACCTTTCATGTTATGGTACACATTTTATGATGGTCATTCAGTATCACAGTCCTATATGAGTTGCTGTTGGACATTCTAATTAACTGCCATAAGTAAGAAGGTAAGAGACCATCAAAAGAGAAAGCTAAAGAACTATAGCTCTGTGAGAAGACGACATTGTACCCTAAAAGGAAATCCACAGAAAATTGAGGACTAACTCTGAGGATACAAGCTGCATACTGTGTAATGGAATGGCAGAGAACGCTTAACACATTTTGTATGAATGCGAAGTTCTGGGCACAAAAGACTATATTTTTTGACAAGCCAAAAATTAACTCGGAGAATTACTTCGATCAACCAAGCCAGAGATTTGTACAGAACACGATGAAGTAATCTGCTTTGTATATAGGTCAACACCTGTTCCAGAAGTGTCCAAGAACACAGAGTGGATAAAGGAGTTGGGTTCAATCCAAACAGGTAGATTTATGTAAAAACCTTCACTAAGGAGCCATGAAAGAAGAAGCCTGATGAAGTATATGATAGAAATGATAGAAGTCATCTTTCCACTGTAACAGGTCTTCGAAAGGACATTTAAACAAAACAAAAATGAATCAGCACTGGATATACCAACTGCAGACTAACGACTAACGAAATGACAAAGAATGCTTGCCATGAATGTGAGACGTAAAACGACAGGCAATTTTTGATAAACCAAAATTAACGAGAATTGCTTCGGTCTACCAGGAGAGACCCCTACAAGCTATTACAGGATACAAGGATACTGGAATGCTTGGCATAATTTAATGAACAAAAGAAATGGGAGCGCTATTACCTTTTACTTGGGAATAGATAATAAAGATTTTTTATCACAAATTTAGCTTAAATAAGGCAAAATAAAATATAGAACGATTCTATATAATGTATGTTTTTATTGTACACGACGAGGCAATCAAGTTCTGTGCCTTTAAGGAGCGGATTCGCGGTTATTTACACAACTAGGAATTCCAAAACCAAGAAATATTGAACCGGTGGGGAATAAGACTTCCTTAAACTACACGTAGACTTCTGCGGTCATTGTTCAAACTACACTTTACTGGGCTTAGAGGCTGGAACCGCGTCCTGGGTTCTTTTGGTCGACGTTTCGTCCACACTCGCAAGGAACATCTGCAGGACTTCTGCTACTACTGTTGACCTGAAACTGAAAGTCAAAAGTTAAATACTGGATGTGAAAGTTTCCGGGCTGATATGCCGTGGTCTAGTACTTGTAAATGTCGACGTTTCGCCAAACATCATGGCATCCTCAACCATCCGTAGTGTTTGGCGAAATGTCGACATTTACAAGTACTAGACCACGGCACATCAGCCCGGAAACCTTCACATCCAGTATGGACACCGGCCGTGAAAGCCTACATTCACTCATCAAAAGTTAAAGTTTGGTCAACAGCAGTAGCAGCAAGCCTGAAGACGTCTCTTGCGGGTCTAGACGAAATGTGGGCTAGAAGAAGATCCAGCACATGATTCCAGACCAGAAGCTCAGCAGAGTATAGTAAGACTTTCTTGTTATAACACATTTGATGATGGCGAACGATTTAGATCAGGAAAGTGCACAGCACAAACTCTAACTAGATGAATGTTCATCAGAATTTTCAGCTCAAAGGTTAGCCTGTAGTTCTCCAACAATGATCATGCAATTATAAGATATGATAAGATCAAGGTTCTACGCGTAAGTGCTGGAAAACTTCTTCAACCTATGACCTGAACCTGTGAACACCTATTCTTTTCATTTTGACAAGGTTAAGGAGCTAACTACATGGACAGTGCAACAATAAATCTTCCGGAAAACCTTCCTGGATTGCCTCGTATGAATGGTAGTATTCTTTACGACCGTCTAATCTGCCTCGTTAATTAGGAGGATATAACTGCTTCAACATTTGCAGACTCACCTACCAACAATACAGGATTTAGTGGTGCAAATTGAGAAAGAAATTCGTGTAACAGTACCAACGTTGCCACTTCTCTGAAAAGTTCCATAGATTCAGAAAATGTGTACAAAATGAAGATGTACGCACAAGTCACTAATTTTCAAGAAGAAAAAGGAGTACATTTTACCAGAAGAGGATCTACTGAGAGGCTAGAATCGGCCTGGTAGGATGTTATAAGGAATAGATCGCCTGAAAATAGTTGTATGGTGATGTGGTGACGTAATTAAACCTTTGTAGTGTAAATTCAAATAGTGAACATCGGTACAAAAACAATCCCTTGTAAAAGTGGTGAGGTATTTTAGAAACAAATTTAGAATGGGAAAAGTATAGCTCATGGAATTTTGACCTATTCAGCAAATTTAGCCATTTAAATTCTTGCAACTTATGACTAAGATGATCATACATTCTTACCATTAACATCACTCACTATAGCGAATTGACTAGCGACGTTTTAATTTCTTTACTAAGGACATAGTCTAGTAAATCATTTTCAATGTATCGTAGCGTTTTTGAAGGCAAATGGAAAGATGCTTTTTAAATCGCAAGTTCATGGCAAACCAAACTCCCATCTTCCTTGTCTTGTCAGCAATAGGTAACGCAATACTATTTCAATCAAAAATATTCCAACAAATGAGAACAATGAAGCTTTTGCTAAATATTGTCGCATTGGATTTGGAAGGATTAATTCGCAAACATTACGCGAGTACTCAATTAATCGCCGCAGAATCTGGTTTATTTGTTTGGAAATGTGCAACAGAGGATCCAAGATGGACCTCTGTGGCACTCCACACCCAGCAGGAAAAAACGACGAAATTTTGCGGGCGTGCTGCTTGAAATACATTAAGTAGATAATTGTAAAAAAGTGTGATAGCGTTCTTGCCCAATCTTGTGTAGTGCAACATAGACAGCGCAACAAATTGAAATTTATATCAAATGCCCTGTAAAATCAAGTAACTCCCTAAAAACATCATGAGCATTTGATAGAGCTGTTGCTCAATTATGACCACCTCCAAAACCAGACTGCAGCGAAGGGTAGAAATCATTAGCATGTAAATATTGCTAATCTGCATATCCAATAGTTTCTCAAGTATTTTCGATGTTGGCTTATTGGCCAAAGATCTCCAACAGTTTGTGGATTTACAGTCGTTAATAACATGGGCGTATTTTCATGATATGAGAAAAACTGAATTAGTAATACAGTAATTAACTATTTGTGTTAGTATTGGTAGCAAATGCAGCAAACGAATAATGTATGTGTTTAATTGGTCATTAACAACGGACTTCATAAGCCGCTGAGAATTTTGAAATATTGATCAACTCATTTTTAATATTGAAACTTTAAAAATTAATCAAATCAAAATCTGGCGATAACAAATTTTTGACTTCACTTTTAGGCTGTCGTTTTAACCCAATGCATTTTAAGTTAACAAATTGTATTCACTTGCCACATCTAATGCTGCAAATAACTAGAAATAACTCTATATTTATCTCAATGATTAATGACGTTCTTTTTCGAATTCCACAACTAAATCATTAGATATGAAGGGCAAAGAACCAAATGACGACTTGAATTCCGATAACTGGCAAAGCAAATATAAACTCACTCCAGTTTAGAGAAACTTTGAAAACCTCTTAAAGTATTAACGCCTCGCCAAAATAGTTTCTTAAGTACAGAGAAGTTTCAAGCGTTTTCGGCGCTAAGTGATTTATTACGAATTTGTTATAGATTCTGCAGAGTAACATTAATTAGATTATCGAGCTTAAGGTTACAAATTATTGCCTTGCGGGCGTTGTTCCGTTTAGGCGAACAGGAAGGCCAAGTTTGTTAATTATTGGTGTAAAGTTTTGTTTATGAAAACTGCAGCACCAAATTTATTGCCGCCTTACGATAGGACCATTTTGTATTTGAATCCGTAAATTAATATTAACTATGTAGGAGGTGATATTTTAGAAAGTGTTGGAGTTGAAAGTTATATTTCGCGGCAATGCTATTAACAAATGCATTTTTCGAAATATTCTAATGTGGGCTCATTCGTACTAGAATCAAACTATGAAATACGTAACATTTGTCAAAGTCAATTGTATCACAATGGTGTATTCTATTGTTCTTTAGCTAAAGTCAGAAAGTATGCTTTAAGAATTCAGATTCGACGTATTTTAAATCGGTAGCGTCGGAGATTAATCAAATAATTAAAATCAGAATGAAAATATATGCAACGTGTCTGAAAGGTCTATACATTTATGTAGCCATAAATGGTCATATTCAAGTAAGCTTCATACCACAACTAAAAATTTGGTAAAAAATCAAATGCACTGAATAATGATTATCAAAAGGAAATAACGACGTTTTTACTAATGTATTGCAATATTATTATATGCTTTGTAATAAATACGATGGAAAATTAGTAATTCATCGAATAAGTAAAAGAGTTTGCTATATTCAAGCTTTTGTTTCTCTAAGCAAGAGATGACATTTTTTTTTTCAACGCACAATTGCTGCATCAATCTCATCGATGTGGCTACAAGTGAGACAAATAGTATATTGAAGTGTTCTTATTACAAGAACATTGAATGAAAATGTAAAAATTAAATTAAGTACAAATTATATTATAATTCAATTTATAGGAAGATTCGATGCGGTTTAATATTGCATTATCAACAAATTTCCTTTTTCCTTGATAAATGGAAAATTATTTACTTTACGGCAAATAAAATTAAATATAATTTTGCTATTGTCTACATAACCATTTACTTTCCGATGTTTCTGAAATTAGCGACTTAGGAATTATTTGACACTAAATTGTTGTTTGACAAGTATGTTAGTAATGCATTTAATAAGAGATGTAGTTGTCTGTATCTATTCAACATAGTTGTATAATCGAGTCCTCTTGCAGAGATAAACGTCATTCTTCAACAACATTAAATACTCAAGAAACCTTCGTTTCATAGATTCTATAGAATTAGCAAGAATCGTATAAAGTGATCATGTTGTATTTACCACAAGAAATAGTTACCTAATAAACATGATCTATCCAAGATTATAAAGACAGCAATGACAAAACTGTGGCGCTGACGACACCACACACTCCAAAACACTTAACCACAAATTCAATTACATAGGACGCACGTTTCGATAGTAAAGCTGTCATCATCAGAAATTTAATGCTGCAGATGATGATAGCTTTGCTATCGAAACGAGTGTTCAGTGTAGTGAAAATTGTGGTGAGGTGTTTTGAAGTGTGCAGTACAACGGTAACAAAACAAATTTCCAAACATAATACACAAAATACACTATAGAACTTCAATAACGCATATTAATGAAATAGCAAAGAAATAAAATAAATAGTAAAGTTACATAAAATATTATTTTTGCATAAAATAAAAAATACTGAAATCAAAATTAATATAAAATTACAAACCAATGAGGAATACATGCACACATAAAAAGAAATGTTCCATTTAAAGAAATTTTACTTAAGTTAAGAATATCATTGTTTTATATATACGCAAATAAATATATTCTTGGAAAAAAAATAATGTTTATTTAATTTTTAAGAAAAAATATCTCAATCCAAAAAAATCGTTCATTGAATTAAATAAAGCTTACTATTAGTTGAAGCATTGCAGTCTCAGCCTAGGTATGTAGATATATTAGTACAAGAATATTTTTCATTGAATGAAGCTTTAAATTCATTGCAAAGAAATTTGAATTATACTCTAAAGAAGAAATACACTTTTAATTCAAGAGATTACCTATGGTTGGGAAAAAAGACTTTTACTTGAACTAAATATTTGTTATTTTGAAAGAAAATTATAGTTTTATTTACAACAATACTACTGTTTTCTAAAATGTATTTTTTGTATATGTATATAAAATCTACCACTAACATCAAACTGGATACTAGATGTATATTTCTATCTAGCATTCTATTTGGTATTAATGGTAATTTTTTATATATAAAAAAAAAAAATTAGAAAATATAGCAGTTTTGTAAATAAAACCACAATCTTCTTTCAAAATATATTTAGTTCAAGTGAAAGTCTTCTTTTCAGATTGTTTTTACATTTCTTTAGTTACCATAATATTAATGTTACTACTATTATGACATCATTTATATTTCAAAAAAAAAAGCTATTCGGAAATAAATTTATTTTTTATTTATAATTTTGGCGTTATAGGAAAAACCGTATATCACACACCTCACCAAGAGACTATACATTTTCAAATTTTCCGTAACGTGCAATCGAATTTTTTGGATCCGTTAATTACACTTTAATCTTCAGCTGTTCTTCCGAATATCGGCAGTCACTTGTTGCTCCTTTATTAAAATTTCAAAACCTTCAGGTATTTGAAGAGATACATTATTTTACAATGAATACATATACTTCACAATAAATAGTAGGTAAGAAGATGTGGTATAATAGTTGGTATATTTTTACTTGTTAGTGCAATTAAGCATTCGAATGTAGGGCCATGCTGTTTTTATTTTTATTTTTCACTCAATTAAACAACATAATTATAATTATTTATGTATTAATTTATACAGCTTATGGCTAGCAAACATTCTATACTGTTCTAACTATTACCTTTTAAATGTTTGTTGTAGACCTTAAGATTACTTAAATCAGAGAAATTAGGAAATTAGACAGGATATGTTGATTTACAAAAGAAAAACATAACTTCGCATGAATAAAAATGCTGTTTATAGCTTCCAAAGCTGGTGTTTCCAATGCTTTTTCTCGACATTTTGCAGCCCCGTTGGACGCAGTAAATGCAGAGGAATTAGAATTCGTAGGCAAATTTTAAATCTGTAATTAAATACACCTTAAGTAATTCTATAAATTAGCAAAAGATAAGACCTTTCAAAAACTTCCATTATGAAAAAGCTTACTACGGCTCTGCAGTTTAAAAATAAAGCAGTTAAACCTTGAATTACTTACCGACTTCTTACTATTATAATATATACAATTTAATGTATTTAGCACCACCGCAATTCACATTTCTATCTTCGATGCATGTACACAATGCCTGCATTATTGGTAATCGTTCGAGTGTCACGTAACCAAATTCACCCCACCGCAAGAATGACATCATATTTTTTAAAACAATTTTCACCAAACATAAGTACTTACAAGATTTTCTTAATTCAAATATCTGATCCACTCTTTTGTTGCCTCTTTTACTTCTTAGATCGAAAAAAATTGTTTCTTAGAGAAAATATATTTTTCTTAAAATAAGCCTTATAACCAAGAATATTACTGATTACAACCAAGTAAAGTATTTGTTTCTATACAAGAATAATTTCTTATTTCAAATACAGATATATTGGAAAGAAGTAAAACTTTTTAAAGAAATATATTTACTTAACTGAAGAAATCCTTATTATGTGTGTGTGGTTTCCGAACTCGTAGAGTATCGCACTTGAGAAATGAAAATATACCTACCAGAAGAACACTCTAACAATCAAAACACTAAAATATATAAAAGGACTACCATATAATAATAAATTTAAGAAAGGTAAAATAACGACACGACTGAATAGCTCCCAAGGCAAGGATGTGCTACGATGGACATTGTTTGATATAAATAAATAATTAAAGAAATTAACTAATGTGGGCGAATGTACACCATAATATGAGCTCAAATCTAAATTTTACGAATAAATAAATTAAATATAAATACTTGTCGAACACTCCATGCGGTTTCTCTGTTTCTCTTGCGACACCTATGAGGATGTGTTAGGAAAATATTTTTATTCCTTTTTATCTTTAATCATCTTTAATCATCATATTTCCAGAAGAACTGCAAAAGTTGCTCATATCTTGTTTCGAGAATGATCCTCATAAGATAGGTAGTAAATATGTAGCAATCAATGCGTTTAGCAGTATTTATTGGGCAATGACAAGCAATTATGTCAATACCATTATCCACAAAATTCAAAACAGTATAGTTATCACAAATAAATAAATATCACTACAAGAAATCATGGTAAAATAATCAAATTATAGCCGAAACCCTAATGTTTTAATTAAACTGGCTTAATCACACTAAGAACTAACGAGGTAATTGATACTTGTGGGTATTCTTGTCTAGTCCTATTATTTATTTTAATTTCTAAATTCATTAAAGCATCAGTCGGATAGGTGGAGTTATCAATTCACGGCTACAGCTCATGATGCTGTTGCATGGTCGTGGAAGAAGCAATAATATTTAACATTAGAATATTAATGTGTGGTCACGTACAAAGAAACGCGGTGATCGCTTAGAATCTATACCTGAGCTTGTTTATAATATTTTATAATATAAAACAGGGAGGAAGGGAGTTCATCTAAATGCATGAACCGTCCCTGCATCACTTCGGACTTAGCATCCTGTGGATGGTGAAGTCGGCTCACCCGCTGTTTAGTAAATAATCATTTTCTACTCATATTAATGTTTGTTTGGCCGTGGCCTTCTCTCTTATGCTACGGTAATAAGATGATTCCGATTCAAATTGCCGGCTATCAAAAGTGTTTCCACTGAATTTCGAACCTAACGGCGTGCTCTGAAAGTGTAAAAAATCCTGTTGGTATTAAACGGGTTTCGAATTTTTACGACAGCGACGCTGTGTCCATGGAATATTATTCAAATTCGTGTTGGTGTTTAAATAGACTGTTTGGGATAGGCTATCAAAGCAGGAGACGAATTAGAATAATAATATTAGAAGTTATACTATGCCTAATATAAATTCAAGGCAAAAGATATCAAAATATTTACGAGAATTGTAAGACAATTTTAATCATTAATAAATCCTGCCAAATTTTAACTATCTTCGATAAAAAGTAATTGTAAACAGTAATCAGGTAGTATGTGAATGACATGCTAGATCAGAGTGATAAAAAGACACATACATAAAGCACAACTTAAACCTAACAGCTAACTGTATTGGAATTGTATACCCCTGGAATAACGATTTACAACCACCTTCCTGAAACTGAAACAAAGGCAGTGTAAATAAATTTAAGAAAATCGTAAAAGGCTGGTTGTTAACAAAAAAATTTCAGTCAATTCAAGAATACCTCAGTTGTTACATATGATTCATTGTTATACGTGTTTCCTTCTTTGTTTTTTGTTCATTATATTTATTACTTATTTCATATACTGAAGTTAGCGACAGATTTTATAAGTGTACTTCCTGTGCTATGAAAAATTTTAGAAAAAGTAATGGATTTTCATATAAGAGAGATTCCTGCTTGCAACCACCTCATCAATCGAAATTACCTTTACTTGATTTTAGCAAAACCTTTGACACCTATGACGAATCATAAAGACTTATGTGGGGGCTTACTATGACTATAAATATCTCTTATTCGTAACTATTTGTCAGGTTACTCGGACGATAGTAAATCGGAAGGTGTTCTATTACGAACTGGAGTCGCTCAGTGTTCTATCCTTGGTCCACTCCTTTTCGCTATTTATACGTAGGAGTTTCTTCAGATCAATAAAATGCTGCAATATACATATGTATAAAGACGAGCTTCTGAATGATTAAATTAAATTAATTATGACCTAGTGACTATCCAGCCAACGTGTCCTCAGCAATAACGCTGTTTGGTCAGTGGCGGCTCGTGACAATATTGACTGGTGGGACCAATCTCCGGCCAACTACCTTGTTATATTTATTATTTCATTTTCATAATTTTTACCCTAAGAAAGATATGAATGGTAATTCATTTTGATTTGAAATACTATAGTTATTAATTTTCGATGTCACCCAAGAATAATATTATTACGGGGAAATGTCTAAACCGAAGTCCGTATGCGACGGCCCACTACATACGTTTCGACTTTCAATAGCCGATCTTGGACGGCCGTCTGACTCACACGCTTGCCTACCATGACAGTGGAAAACCCTTACTCCACTGTGCCGAGCACTGACATATACTGATGATGCGTGGCTTGATCAACCAACGGGCAGAGTTCAATGTAATTTTTGCATATACTGCGACCACCCCCTCTTCCGCTAGCTCCGCACGGAGACCAACAAACGTCTGAAATCGGTGCCAATCTAGACGTGCCCCAGTTCGCCGCTTGTCTGCATAAATAACCACAAAGTGCGTTTTGTCGCATCAAATCATGGGAATCGCACGTTCGTTCTGTACTTAAATGTGTCGTTGTGTGTGTGTGTGTGTGTGTGTGTGTATTCGTATTTTTACAGAAAATAAAAGATTTTTAATGATTAATTTATGATTTGCAATGGTGGGGCCATGGGCCCGTGACTCTTTAAGAGGAGCCGACCCTGTATTTGGTAGGGGGAAGAACAGAGCAAGAACTGTGCCAGATGGTATAATTAAGTTTAATAATGTTGTTATGCCGGTTGCTGATACTGCTAAGGATCTAGGATTATTATAACTAACAGCTTCTTGCGGTTTCGCCGTGTGTCAAAAACTTTCGCTCGACGTTTCGCTGTTCATTACTGACAGCTTCTTCAGGATAACTGACTGATTCTCCATGGTCCGACATTCTTCTTATAATACGTCCGGTGCATCCAACCGTGTAGTTTCCGCTCCATTACCGTAACGGTTCGTAGTAGGCTCTTCCACGTGTTGTAAGGTGGTACCTTTCTTCTCTGTTAACGGTTTTTATTCTTTTCTATTTCTATGGCTTCCTGATGAGTCTTTTCCGTAGTTCTTGGTGGTAGTTATTACTTTTACATTCTTGAAATCCATTTTGTGTCCGGTGTCGTGCATGTGTTCTGCCACCGCTGAATGCTCGGTCCTTCTTAATCTTGCGTCCCTCTTCGTGTTCTTTTATTCTTATGTCGATGGCTCTTCTGTTGTCCGACGTAAGCACTGTCCGCATTGGCATGTTATCTTGTAGATACCTTCTGTGCGCCCCTTGGGTATTATCTTTTGCGGTCGGTAGATACTGCTGGATCGACGTTGCAGTCCGAAGCGTGCTTGTACGTTACGTTTCTTCAAAATTCGGCCTACTTTTTCGGTGACCTCCTGCTATGTAAGTAACACGCCATCCTCTTCGTGGTTCTGTAGTTTTCTCCAGTGTCGTCTTCTTCTTAGTGGCTCTCCTTATGTCGATGTCAGTGTAACCATTCTTCTTTAGTGCTTTCTCCAAATGTATCTTTTCACTGGTAAGATGTTGTTCGTCACACTGATGTTTCGGCTCTGGATAGCAATTTTGTATTAATGTTTCTTCTGCATCGGATGATTGGTGAGATCTTGCATGCAGATATTTATCGGTGTGCGTCTTCTTTCTAAATACTGCGTGCTTGTAGCATTCACCTCTTTTGTTCTCTGACCATAACATCCAGGAAAGGGAGATTTTCCATTTTGTTCTTTCTCCATGGTAAACTTGATGGCTGCGTGCTGTGAGTTTATGTGTTCCAAGAACTGTTGTAGTTTTTCTTCTCCGTGTTGCCATATTAAAGTATATCACGAATACCCACGAGAGACGCACTGGCCCTTACTTCCAGAACTTGGACTACAAGAGAATCATCATTGAATTAGTGAAACTGTGCTTATCCATGACATACTTTTTGTATGAAGGAAAATACTACGAGCAGAAGAACGGAACAGCAATGGGAAGTCCTTTATCACCTGTAATAGCCCACTTGTTTATGGAAGCATTTTGAGAAGAAGCCTAAGTTTCCAGCGATATGAACCCAAGTGTTGGCTGCGATATGTCGACGATACTTTTTTAATATGGCAACACGGAGAAGAAAACTACACAGTTCTTGGAACAAATTAAACTCACAGCACGCAGCCATTCAAGTTTACCATGAAGAAGAACAAAATGGAATCTCCCTTTCCTGGATGTTATGGTCAAAGAGAACAAAAGAGGGAATGCTACAGCACGCAGTATTTAGAAAGAAGACGCACACCGATAGATATCTGCATGCAAGATCTCACCATCATCCGATGCAGAAGCAAGACATTAATACAAACTTTGTATCCAGAGCCGAAACCATCAGTGACGAACAACATCTTATCAGGTGAAAAGATACATTTGGAGAAAGCACTAAAGAAGAATGGTTACACTGACATCGACATAAGAGAGCCACTAAGAAGAAGACGAACACTGGAGAAAACTACAGAACCACGAAGAGGGATAGCGTATTTTCCTTACATAGAGGAGTCACCGAAAAAAGGTAGGCGCGAATTTGAAGAAACGTAACGTACAAGTACGGTTCGGGACTGCAACGTCGCATCCAGCAGTATCTACGACCGCAAAGAATAAGATACCCAAGGGGCGCACAGAAGGTATCTACAAGATAACACATGCCAATGCGGAGCAGTGGCTACGGTCGGACAAACAGAAGAGCCATCGACATAAGAATAAAAGAACACGAGAGGGACGCAAAGATTAAGAAGGACCGAGCAATCAGCGGTGGCAAACACATGCACGACACCGGACATCAAAAATGGATTTCAAGAATTTAAAGTAGATAACTACCACCAAGAACTACGGAAAAGGACTCATCAGGGAAGCCATAGAAATAGAAAAGATATAAAACGTTAACAGAGAAGAAGGGTACCACCTTAGCAACACGTGGAAGAGGCCTATTACGAACCGTCACGGTCAAATGGAGCGGAAACTACGCGGTTGGATGCACCGGAAGTGTATAATAAGAATGTCGGACATGGAGAATCAGTTCAGTTATCCTGAAGAAGCTGTCTTATGAACAGCGAAACGTCGAGCGAAAGTTTTGACACACGGCGAAACCCGCAAGAAGCTGTTAGTTATAGTTACACCGGCCGTGAAAGCCTACGCAGTGTTATCTAGGATTATTAATGGATAATTACTTTTAGTTACAAAGCACATGTCAGTAAATATCTCCAGACAGCATTATGCTTCCTTAAAAATCTTGTATCCACACGCTTCATTATACGTTGTAATATGAAAGCTTTGTTATACGGATTTTTCGATTCATTTCACCCTCACATATCTGACCTCAATTTATGGACCAGCTGGAGGTCAAGAATCGTATTGGAGAATCGTAAAGGAGCTTTTCTTGTTTAATATGCAGAGCTTACAATGTGATGATAGCGGACTTCGGTGCCTCATCCTATTTCTCATTCAAAGCTAAGGTATTAGAATGTTTGCTTTTGTGGCAAAATTATGCCAATGCAACAATTATATTTTAATTGTTACGTTTTTATAATATATATTTATTAATACAAAAAAATCATTTAGCTTTTTACTTTTTATTTGATTAGTGAACTAATTATTTAGTCAGTTTTTATATAAACCAAAAAAATAATGTTATGACTGGAAGAACAGAAGTTAATTTAGTTTTTCAGTTGAACTCCACCTTGCGATTTTCATTTTTGTATACCTTTTTAATATCCATAATTTTTCAATTAAGCTTAGATATATAACAAACCAATTATTATCTTGTCCCGTGTATTGGGAAACAAAAACAGTATTATTATTATTATTATTACTATTAATATTATGTTTAAAGCAGCTAAGCATCGAGAAAAAAGATATATCAATAATAAACCTGCGCTTTCTGTTACCTACTCATTCATGCCTTTAAATTCCCTTAAGAAAATCACCAGCGTAAACTTACTACAGGACGTAAAAGTCATTTTAGCAGGAAATTGCATAATTTAGGGGATGAAATAATCTTAAGGGATCCATTGCAGAGAATTCAAAGTACGTTAGTGCATCTTGTTTGAAGTCGTTTAGAAAAGGTCACACATCACATGTGGTAATAACCAATATATTAAGCATACCTACATACGCTTCCTGGTTTCTCACGGTACATTGCTATGTATTTTAATGCTCCAGCTACGTTATTTTATTTCGTACACTTTAACCGTAAATGGTTGCATGCGAGATATTCTAGCTATTTAGGCGTAAACAAGAACGGATAAATCGAAATAGACAATAACTTTTCTAACCGATAAATTTGCTGCTCTGTCTATATTACTATAGATAAGCATGGGAATAAATGGTAGCGTGTATATTTAATTACAACGCAAATACTATTATTCATACAGTAGTCTCTCAAATTGGAAATTCAAATTTGTATTGCATTCCATTAAAATATTCTATATACTCCTATTCCATTTTATCAAGCAGTGCCTGAAAAAATTTTTTTTACTCACTTTGGAATTAGAGTAAGCAAAGCTGTTGTGAAGAAGGATGTTATTTTTAATATACTAAATTTTCTTTTTTGTTTTTTAGTTATAACCACTGCAGTTATAAGTGATAAATAGAGACCGGATTATATGCAAAGAAAAACTGGAAGATATGCGCATATATATATGCATCGATTTTTGAGAAAATATGCATAAACCTGGAGCATATATGCAAAAAAATGCGACAATATGCAAAATTTTTACATAAAATAAATAAGAGCAGAAATTTAAATATTACTTTATTTTTTGCAGAAATGATTTCAAAATTAAACATTATTTAAATCTTTGTCTACTGGTAATGTTAGACGAAATTAATGAGTTTACACAGATCCGTATTATATTCTTCTTGTTCTCAGTTTCGTGAAGTTGATGGCTACAGATGACGTATAGATTGCTGCACACATGTGGATCGCTTCAGTTTTTTCACATTTTTCAATATGTGATTGGAGTTTAGCGTGTTGATCAATCAGGTATTTTCTCTCAGGAAAGACAACGTTACAACAGCAATTGTCATTTTATATCAAAAGTTAAAGTTTTTAAAAACATTGTAAAAGCTTTTAGTAAATTATTAAACTTACCAGTTTACTGCAGGCTCGACACATATTTTATCGTATACCCTTTACCAGTTCAGAGAATGGCTTAATCCCATAAAGAAATTTTATTCGCTATATTACTCATTGTATGTACTTACAGTATTTAAAAACGTAACACAGTTACATGCTGTTTCGCTCAAAGATCATGTAATGAATAGTTTTTTGGGAATTAATAATAATAAAACGTTATTTACCACATCCCTTCTGCTATGTAAAATTAAAACACGTGCGTTCTGGAGAAAAAGGTATTAGAGGAACCAATGTAAAAATTTATCGTTCTGAGAATTGGTCGGTTGTCGATCTAACATTGGGAATTACTAGGAATTTTTACTAATAGAAAGGGCAAGAAAAAGCTTAAATATGCAATATATGCAACTTTTGTACAAATATGGATAGAAATGCCTAAATATGCAATATATGCAGTCACTAATTAGCGCTAATTAACTTCAATTAGTGTAATAGGTCTACATATAGACTATAATTAAAGATATGCAAAAATAAAATATATGCACTTTGCATATAATCCGGTCTCTAGTGGTAAATATAATATAACGCTTCGGTTCTTAATAAACCTCGTTGTATTATATTTTATACAAAATTGTCAAAATATATTCCACAAAAAGTTTGTTGTGTTTTGATATTTAGCTTTTTTGCTTTAATTTGATATCTTAATTTTTTATTTCTTATATAGATTGTTTTATAAAACCTGCATCAATTTTAATATTTTGGGTAGACATGAAATAAGCTATCAGTTTTATGAAAGGATTTCTAAAGAAATTTTGTTATTATTTTTTTCGAACTTAATGTGTAAAAAGGTAATATTTTCTTCAATTTAAATTGTACATTCTGATGGTATACTATTTAGTTTAATCCTGAATAGGTAGATTGAAAGATTTTTCAAGCAATTTTTATTTTCCCGTTTTCTTCTAATGCTGTAATGCAGTCATACCTTTTGAAGAAAACTATTTCAACATCTATTTTATATAAAACTTCTTCTTTTACGCATTCAAGAGTAATTAATTTGTGTTGTGATGCTAGAAGTTGGTGAATTGATTTTATCAAAACCAAAACTTTTATAATATGTTTTCTATTGTTTCATGGTTTAAGGCATAAATGAAAAAGAATTGATTATATATTTAGAAAAGAAAACACAAAGGAGGATATAATTATATACTTTTACTTTAACGAAATGTAATGGAATAAGGTTTCTTAAAAACCCATACATCACATTATACTTAGTTTTTTAGTTATTATTATTATTAAAAGTCAAGAAGAAGAAGAATTATTAATATATAAATGAGAATGGTAGATATAAATTCGAAACTAAATGAATTGTTAGAATAATAATTTAATATTTACCAAAAATATTGCTCTACACAAATTCTGCTTTTTTAATTATCTACTCTCCCTTACTAATTACTAACAATCTTTATTGCGCAGTTAAAGCTACCTTGAAGAGACATATGATTGTCTTCAAGCATATGATGCGTATTAAAGATATAACAGAATACGCATTTGACGTTTCAAAATTACCTGTGAATTTCAAGTAATTAAGAAATTTCAAATCTTCTGCAGTATGAACATCTACCTATCTACTAAACAAGATATGTATGTACTTACATACGTTCGATGGCACTTTTTCTAGTGCGATAATACTAGAAACTGACAAAATGATATATTTGAACACGCAGTGAAAGATATGTCAAAAATTAGTTATAACAGCGACTAGCCATTGGGCAACAGCCGCGCTCCTATACAGATTTACAAGACAGAACATTATTTAAAAATAATTATACACGCATATTTGAATTGCCACACATCTACTGCAGGTAATAGAAAAAAAAAGATTTACGGAGTATACATATCAAATGTTAAAATTAATAAAACAAATGCATCCAAGCTTAAATTATACATATTATGGATGCGTAGAAACACAAGACGAAGTAGTTCCCAGTGTAACCTTGTGTAATGATCGCACAGTATAAAAATTATAAACTCTAATATGATTTTAAGATGTCAGAGAACTTTATGCTCTAACACAACATAAGCTGATTGCCCAACCTTATACCGTTTGGAAAGGGATCAGACAAATGCGTAGATGGGATTCCGCCATTTTTTAAAGAGAATTGAGAATAATTGAAAAACTAAGCCGTTTTCGAAAAAAATTATTTATAACAAAAGATATTCAGGATTTAATATGGAACACAATGAGCTACTTATATATAGGTGTTCCGTTAAAACGAATTATCTTATTACTCCTTAAAAGTTTACAGATCACTCGGTATACTTAAAAATATTTTCAAATTATGAAGCTGTTACGACAATATATATTCCACTTGTCAAAATTTTAATTCAGCTTACAGTTATTTAATAAATGAACTTTGCCACGACCAACTCATTATTCCTGATGTCCCTGTTTCGCTTTGCGGCCCACTGACCACTATTCATCAGATCGTAACATATCCCAAGTATCTGATAACAAATTTTTAAATTCCATAACGTTTCTACTGACGAACTATCAGTTAGAGCTCTTTGACATTAGCGACTTTTATCAGTGCGAGTTAAGCTCGCGACCATCGCTCATAACTTACACATGTAATTCTATAGCCCTATACACACTAACGATTTAGCAGTGCGATCCAGTCTGCAGTAGCGAATCCCCACGACTTAGGTCTACTGTCCACTGAAGCGTCATTTGACGAATGCATGCAAATTACAAATGACGACAGGTGTACTTGGCATCTTAGATATGTCCACGCAATCGTCATACAATCGTCATGCCAGCTACAAAACGGTTTATTTCTCTCAAGTTTAGCATCGCGGAAGCACGTTGGTTTTTATTTTACTGCGAAAATGTCATATTTTTTGAGACCGGACAGTTTATTCAATTACAGTGTAATTGAATAAATAAATAATATGATTACTTACCGAACGCGTTTGTTTTTGTGACACTTCACTCCACGCCAGTGTTGCCAAATGTACGGTAATTACCATATTTGTACGGTAAAATAGACAAAATACGGTATACGGTCCAAAACCGTTTAGCTTACGCTTTATACGGTAATTTTAAAAAGTCTAGCATTTTATTTCCCTCAATGACGTCAGTGATGTAGGTTTATAAATTCATCCGCTGCACATTTTGTGTCTTAGTATATTTCTTCTTATGCAAAAAAAAAAAAAACCTGTTTAAAAATACTACATAGTGATAGTGATGGTCCAAGCCCCTCCAAGAAAATGAAAAATATTTTTTTTAAAGAAACCTGTCACTTTATTTTTAGAATTCCAAAAATTCTTTACTTCAACTACCAGAATTCGTGACTTCGATCAATGGTTGAAGATAAATTTCAAGTTATGTGCATTTTCTAATGCTAAATTTGTCAACAACAAGAAAGAACAACTAAAACTTATAAAAAGGAAAAACAGTAAAATGACACCTGATTCTAATTTTAACGAAATTAACCAGTTCGTAGAATCTTTAAAAAATTGTAAGTTTAAATACGTATACGATTTTTTTTAGTTTCATCCCTTTCTACACAAGATGCAAGCAAGCTACACACACGGGTAAAATGACGATGTCGTGCGTAGGACGTGCGGCTACGTGGACAGTAGGCCTTAGTCGCGCGATTTAGCCGCAAGTGTATCTTCACACTGGGCTACTCAGCCATGAAAGGAAACTTCTACAGTGCAGTTCACTGTAGCCATGTATTTTGAGGTTGTGTAGAAATGAAATGACGTTTAATGTGGAAATGTTTGTTTCAGAAACTTAAACCTTCTCTGCATTGTCGCATTTTAGAAATCAAAGTTACAGTAGCACAATATAAAAACGTAATACTTGGGAAAAAAAACCTCTTTTCCAACCTTCCGTTTGTTTATGTTTATTATTGTCTTTTTATTGTTTTGCATTATTGCTTTAGTATCCAGGATTCAAAAGTAATAAAAGTAAAATATCTAACCTTTGGAGTATGCAAAAAGCAGCTAGAAAAGTATCCTAAGGATCAACATAACTATTTGTGTATAACTTTGCTTGTCAAAACAGCGTTATAGTGTTTCGAATTTTGATAAGCGCTGAGAACTATAAAAACTAATAAAAACAACCGAATGTATTTGAATATCTCCAGGTAGTGGCGTATAACGGTGTAGAATCACGGTGATTGAAAAATAATTGTCGGCGTGATTACCGTTACTTAAAAATAATCGTTTATCCCATCCATACTTTCGGCCCCGATAAATTTTTTGTTTTTTTTTTTAATTTCAACGCGCTCGCTGACGCTGATATCGTTCCCGGGTTAACATGGCCGATTCTATAGCGCCTCCGTAAATAGTAGCCACCGCATTTCCGTTTAACTCCACGTAACTCTAGTCGATGCTTTAATTTTATTATTCATTTCCCTATCTTTCGCAGTAAAGTATTGAATATGCGCTTTAAAATTTAATTTAGCATATAAAATAACCCGGAGATATTCCACATATTCTTTACAATAAATTCTACCTTCTCCTAATACTTTATACAAAGAACTGATCACACTGCTGCATTAATATGTGAATCGCGGTGTACGGGTGGACTTATTTACGGGAATTCGTGAACAAAGAAAAACTAAACAGTTCTGTTCAATATGACAACAGTTGCTCTACTTTTGACAACTCGATCAAAATAAGAATAAAAAAAATATATTCAATTTTATGTTATTAAGAACAAAATGATATACGTAAGCGATATTTTATGAGTGGCAGTGTATATTTATAGGTACATACTGTAGAGAGATGCATTCATTGTACTGCAGCCTTAACAGTGGTAATTCTTACTGATCATCGCGGACCTATCCGACAGCAGTACGTGATAGAATTGCGTCCCAAATGCGATGAAAGATTAAAGTGGAATATCAGAATAAATTACCGGGAGACAATCGAAATGAAGCCACTCGTACGGATAATGCCGTCGTAAAGTCCTACTATAACAAATCGTTTCTCACGCCTCATTTATGCATACGTGCATAAATAATGCGAACGGAATGACTCTGGGTGGTCGCAAAATCATGCCATTTTAAGGCAATTAAATGTCGCGTGTCCTGAGAGCGCGACATAAATACGACGTGTCTTAGAAATGGTGATCTTGGGCGCGCGTGGGCAAGTGATTGTTCAACTATTCAGCCTGTGATAAATTAAATTGTGCCATTGTGTTGAAATTATTGTTTATCGTTCTAACGGGCATGAGAGTACGTAAAAACGATTAATCACACCGTTAAATAGCGCATTTATGCGAATTAGAAGGGATTGAAAACTCGTATATTTATCTAATGAACCTGTTTACAGATATATGTATGTAGTTTTCAATGTAGAGAACTTACAAACATTGAAACAAATTGCACAATACTTCACTTGATATGCATTTAAGTAAATAAGAAAAGACAGAAAAGGAAAGAAATAGAAAATATTTTAGTAAATCACTTAAATAGAGCACTGTCTAGACCTGTAATGGAAACAAAAGCATTAATAGCTATTTTTTGTTCTCAACCTCGATCAGCAAGAGTTTACATTAGAAAATGTAATGTCAAGCAGAAGTAATGATTAATGAATAATTACATTAGGCATTACAACAAAAGATTGCATAAATTCCTCTTATACGTATTGCTGTGGCCTGGCAACCGGGGTTGTCGCAAATTCAGTGTTTTTGTTTTCTCTGATTTACCTTTATCAATGTTTCGTGGGAGTTTGCTCAAATTCGTAATGTTTTATTTTGTATAAGATTTAGTTTTTGAGTTAATTGTTTAATTTATTTATTTAAATGTTCAGTTGTTTAAATTGTTTTCACTCTTTAATATATTTTTATTTGCTCATGTTGTTGTTTCTTTGTAGTATTTTTCTTCGATGATCTGTGCGTTAGGCGTAGCGCACGCAGCTGTTGTTTTATATGTATGCGACTGTTTAGCTTGTAAGACTTAGTTTCTCGGTAGACGTTAAAGAGTAAGTAGATGTAAATTTGTATTTCATTGCTGCCCATTTTGTAATACTTTGATTTAAGAGATTTGAATTCGCGTTTTTTGATTTATTTCGTCCATCTAGGAACTCGTTTAATAATAATTGTTGTTGTATTATTGTGTACACAATTTAGGTATAATATCAGTTATTATTTTTGTTCGGGAAGATATATTTAGTTTATAGAGTTAATTTTTAGTTTTTTATATTTTGCTGTTTTGTAATTATTTTTAGTCACCTCGGGTAGGGTGAATAGAAGCTTTGTGCTTGTATGTAAGTTTTTCTTTTGAAATTCACTTGAGTTGTCCACGTTTAAATTTTAAATTTAGTTTGTATTAATTTTCGAAACCACGTGGATTGATTGATATAAAAAGGATTATCTTCCTGAACAAATTTGTTTTTTTTTCTTTGTTAAAGGATTTAGCATTGTAATTTAGAGTCTAATGCAGTTTTGATTCTGACCAGAACCTTTTGTCCAAGGTTTTTTTTTCTGCGTAATTGTAATTAACAATTTTTTTCTTTTTTTTTATATAATAAATATTTTTGATTGTTATTAACGTCATTCTAATTTCTTTTATTTTTTAGTGAAACCTTTTCAATTTTTGGAGTAATTAAAGAAAGTCAAATTTCTTTCACCCACAATTTACTTTTCATGATTAGTTTTAATTTGTGAGGGTAACCCTGAGTTTAATTGTTCTTTTGCGCCCTTTAATTTCTTATCCGTTGAGCTAGCTGACTTAATTTTCATTTTTTTAATTTTCATTTTGCATTTTCTTTGGTACCATCAGTACACTGCTGTATACTATACTATATCTATTACCTACATTATTAGTAAATAACCCAAGTATATTATAAATACAAACATATTAAATATATATGCGTGCTTTCGCTAAAATGTCTTAAAAGAAGCCCTTTTGATTTTTTCAAAACAGGGAAAAATAATAAATAGTTATTGCATTTAAATGCAAGGCAGGACAAGACGGATTAACAAAAAAAAATGTTTACAGTTAGACACATAAAATAAATATAAAAAAGACTTATTGATGTAAAATATTGAAATAAATGCCACTTAATTGATTTGTACTAATTTTAAAATTAATAGCATTTTTACAATTTTTACATTTCCAAAGATACGCGCTTTTTGTAATTTGGTTCTAACTCAAGCATGGAATCGCATCAGCATCTTCAACTGCACGGAGCAGACACTACCACTGTATGTAGAGGCGGATAAGATCTCGCCCGATTTTAGCTTCTCTGGGGGATGCAGATATCTCCGGCCGGGAAAATGCAACAGTGTGCATCCGCAAACCAAATCGGGATCTATACCGCTGGTTTGTCGATGCGTCAAAAGCGCGTAATGGCACAGGCATTGGAATCTGGAGGGACGAAGAACCGGGATGGTGAAGCTTTTAGCCTAGCGCCTCTCCCACCATTTTCCAGGCCGAAATTATTGCCATCCAGACTTGTGCTGAGGGCGTCTCAAACTGCCTGCGCAAGAATAGAAGGATAGAAATCATCTCCGACAGCTAGGCTGCCCTCAAAGCTTTACGGGCTGTCAGATTTGGCTCTGAAGTGGTACTGGAATGCCACAGAAAACTTAAACAGCTGACGATGAATGTCTAAATGTTACATTGAGGTGGGTGCCAGGTCACTCTGGGATCAGAGGCAATAAAATTGCCGACACGTTAGCAAGGGGCGCCAGGTCCAGAACTAACGTGTGGTAGCTCATCTAGCAGCATCAAAACGTTTGTCATGTCCCAATTTGCTGCTAGGCACTGGTCCTTTTGGAATGGACTCGCCGGCGCAAGACACTGAAAGGGTTTCATCCGAATGAGAAAAGACTCCGTAAGGCAGTCTTTATGAGCAAGGACAGATTAAGATTACTCACAGAAATCTTAACTGGGCACTGCGCACTAAATAAACGCATGTACCTGCATGGAGCTAGTGAACTCTCCCCTGTGCAGAAAGTGTAATATTGATCTTACAAGAAGTTTCATTAACAAAAAAAAGAGAGAACGTTACAGTGCTTGATTTATGTTAAATTTACAAAATCATGGAGTTCATTCTCCATTATTATTATTATTATTATCAGAATTGTATTTCTTAACACCCACCTACAATACCCTTTTTGTTCCCAAATGTCATTCCAATGTTCTCTTTTAACTCATATGACACGTAATTTTAATGTTTTTCACCTTGATTCGTTCTAATTACCAAATTTAAAATTTATTTTGTTTTTCTGGTTAAGTATTATTGTCACATTAAGTAATTTTTACTATCATTCTTTATAATGTGCATTATTTAATTATTGTTGTGTATTATCTATTACATCGTACTAGTATCTGTAATATTTATAAGTGTCTTTTAAGGGGTGTTTTTGGACACTGTTGAGCATATCAATAAACAAATAAATATCTCTGACCTAAGGTAGTGAAATCAAGTGGAATTATGGTGGAAACACGATAAATCAGGAACGTATGGTACCAAACCGGGACAAATTAACAAAACGACTCTCCAGGAAAGACTATGTTTCAGCTTTCAGAGTTTTTTCTCCGAAAATTGCCTAGATAACGTGAGGCTGGATGAAGTCTGGGTAAATCGGGCTGGGGTTGGGTCGATATTTGTATTTTTTAGTTTTATAGTGTTTGGTTATGGTTACCCCTAAATACTATCTAAAAAAAAATGTTTGTTTTTGGACTTTTGTGAAAATTTTCTTGAGGTCTACAAATACTTATATATTTATTTATTTATATTTATTTATAAATTTATATCTGTTTCATTTTTTTTGGAAGTATTGTTTACAGTAATGCGAAAAAAATTAAACAACAATAAAGTTAGGCCCAATCTGCTGTAACTACAGCAAAAATTCGTTATTTCAATTTGTCTTGATTCACATTAAAAGTTACAACTTGTTTGTTTTAACAATGAAAAAATTTTAGCATTAGTATAAATAGTTGTGTGTATCTTCTCTTAAAATGAATCGGGTCAAATGTTGCCGTTGGATTGCGATCGTTTCATTTATGGATTTTATTTAAAGATTACTATTTAATTAAATTGAGAATTAGACCCTGCAACGCCATCTAGCAGCTAAGTTTCGTACTTCTTGCTCGTTCCAACGCATCTTTAGTCGTGATAGTCAAAAGTAATGTCCCAGTTTTCGTTATTTATTTCCAAGTTATTAGTAATTCGTTGTCCGTCAAAATAGCTTTTCATTGTGCAATTATTAGTTCAAGTTTCGTTCATTAAAACCTTTCTTTTGCGTGAATTACTCCGCATTGTTAGTTTGTCAGTACTGATTTGATGAACGTTGCATTTCCCGTTTCCGCCCTCTCGCTAAGCAAGGGAGACGCACAGAGAGGCTTCTTAACATCACACGCTCTGTAGTTCGCTCCGTGAAAGTTTTATTAATTACCACGTTGTTGTGGAATACTGTCACGTCTGAAACATCCAGTATCGATTGCATTTTCTTGTTTTACCTGGGGCTGCCAGGAGAAACGTTCGTTGCATCGATATTTTCCTGAAAAGGGTTTTACAAGCAGTAGTTTTAAGCCGGCATTCATTTAGTTTAATGGCGTCATCTTTAGGTCACTGGTAAGCTAACTTTATTTTCGGTTGTTAACTTTATTAGTTTAGGTAATCCGGTCCTGTCTTTTAGGACTTATTTTGTTTTGGTTTGAACTCAGGGTGAAAGAAGTACCTAATTTTGGAGATCACTCATCGTCGAATTTACCTGCACCCCTACACGGGTACAGGGGACTAAATTTGGACCACGCCTACGACACCAGCGCCTTAAAGCCGTTCAGGACCCCCCACTCCCCTCCCCCCCTAAAACTTGAATTTAACCTTTAAAATCCTATCACATCGTAAAGATTAAGATTCGAATTACAATTTCTTAAATACCATCATAATAGTAACTTTACTCATTGCACGCTCATTTATATTAATTTTAGATTACTAGTAAGCGTAGAGTGTAGACAAACACCAATTGTATCGTAACAGGTGTCACTTATATGCTTAAATTGATTTCATGTATTTTTATTTTGTTTCTTGTTAGAGTATACAGTTCACCCAAAAATTTGTGTTTGATGTTTCGATCCGATGAGACCTTCGAGTTTGAGAGCGAACGAACCTCGTAACACAGCATCAAGTTCTTACTCCATAGTTTCTCATTTTTTTGTAAGTTTGTTTCATGGTCGTAAGCATGGGTGTTTTTTTGAAAGGTTGTCCGCGGTTTCGCTTTGCCTAAATGATTTTGCAATGTGTTAGGCGATGTGAAGCAAATGTTCCGATTTCGTATATTCCACACGTTACCTACTCCCACCCCATCTCGTAGGTCTGAACATCTAGTCGGCGTCGGTTTTTTCGCATTTTGCTTCATGTTCGAATATTAGACATATTAATATCCGATCAATCCGGGGTACATGAGATTTTATTACTTCAGGACAATTGTTTCAAACATGGTTCTCATATCACTGAGCCCGGCAGAATTAGGTAAAAATAAGAAGAGCCCATTACCTAAACATGCACAGCTATTTTCCTCTAAAAAGGAAATCAAGAAGAATTAAATTATCTTCAGCTGTTTTGGAAATATTTTTAATTTTTCTGTATGCAAAAAAAAATGAAACAACAACAAAGTTGGGTCCAGTCTTTCTAAAATGTAAATACAGCAAAAAATCGTTATTTCAATTTGGCTTGATTCACGTTAAAAGCTACAAGTTGTTTTTTCTTTTTTTTTAACAAAGTGAAAGTGTCAACATTAGAGTAAAGAGTTGTGGTTTAGCTTCCCTTAAGAAGTATCGGGCCAACATCAAGCTCTTATTCCATAGTTTCTTAATTTCCTTTTTTGCAAGTTTGGTTCCGTGGTCGCAGGATTCGCTTTTTTTGGGAAGGTTGATCCTGATTTAGTTAATTCTGATGTGATGTAGTGTAATGGTCAAAGCGCAAGTGGAAAGATATACGTATATAAGGACAGAATTAGACAACAATAAAGATTGTTATATATTAAAAAATCCTGGTTATTTGTGCCACCACCACCCAATACATCTCATAAATCTAAATAAATGGAGAATACCCATTTGTCTTTTAGATCAACTACCTTAACTCGTATAGTATTTATATTAACGCTTCTTTTTACGTTTTTGCTAAACATAAAATAAGATTTATCAAATTTACTCAGTGCTTTGAACCTACCTTTCGCTATTCAATTCCTGCGCGTGATTCAGTTTTTGGGAACATTTGTTTACCATCTCGTTTTTAATGTTATGAAATT
The DNA here is from genome assembly GCA_004143645.1 of Protaetia brevitarsis. Taxonomy (NCBI): domain Eukaryota; kingdom Metazoa; phylum Arthropoda; class Insecta; order Coleoptera; family Scarabaeidae; genus Protaetia; species Protaetia brevitarsis. The sequence goes on along the minus strand of RXPK01004562.1, from coordinate 14,717 downwards.
AATAGCTTGGCGTTTACATGAATGATATAGGGAGAAGGTTGAAGTTGCAATTGCAGCATTATGCGCTTCTTTGTGCACTTAATACTCAAAATAAAAATGAGAAAGTTGTATTTAGTTACTATTAAACTTATAATAGGAATTACAAGAGAATTGTGAGTAAAAGGTCGGAATACTGGGTGCGCAGCTTGCCCATCCACCAACACGAAACAAGTGAAATATCAAGGCTCCTTTTGTTTTCGTTATCCGATCAAACAACGCCGACCGGGCATTTGTGTTTATTGTTTCAAATAGACAAATGATTGTTATTCGCACGCATTGTATATAAAAGAACCGAATGTTAATAAACACGACGCCTTTATAATCTTAATCGTTAGTGGTGTTATGCACTTGCTCCACTTAAAACAATCTGTTTGCATTGTATGGTGCAAATTTATTTTTACAGTGGTGAACAAGGTTAAATTATAATGCTTTTTTTATATGTGGTAATCTAACTAGAAATCCTTAGAAAAAAATTATAACTTTTGCCACCTGTTTTCTACAAAAAAATAAAAACCAATCAAGTGATATGTTTCGCTAAATTTTCACGTAAATTTGGGCACTCTAGATGAATAAGTGCGCTGTGAGTCTTCCCTTTTTCGCCAATTATTGGTATATCAAAACCGGTATTTCAACGGAATATTTCCACATTTATTGTATTAGGTATAAGTTAACCAATTATACCAATTATAAACAATTAGTTATGCGGATGGAAATTCGACCATATTATTACATAAATCAAAATTAAACTTTTATATGGTGTTGCTTGGGAAAATAAATTCTGTATTCTCTTCTGAATCCGGTAATACCCTACACTATGGGTTACTTTTCTTCCTTTCTGCTAGAAAATAATGCATCACAAATAATCATTTCTGATATTTTTGACAAGAATTGTTTGCGCTAAGAATTAGTATGAGATGCTATCTAAATAATTTTTTCTATAGTTGGAATAGCGCAATGTTCTTTATGCAACTAGAATTCGAGGCAAAGATGTCACAGGACTGTAGCAAAGTAACAAGACACATGAATATCCGATCATTCCGTGATACATGAGATTGTTAAATATGCAGCGCTACCTTTCTTTAAAAAAGAAACATATTTACTAGTCCTTTTTCTACGATTACTTGACTCTTCGAAATACCAAGAATTAGCGACAAATGTGAACCTTTCTACCCCCATAAATGCAACAAACTTGAGTGGTAGAGGAGTGCCACTTTCCGATTCAATAAATTATTTAAATGTTTTTTTCTCTCCATATATATGGTTTCATATGTGCCTAGCTCTTTCGGTGATCGTACATTTTTCACTGCTTCAAAGTTTTCTATATGGATTTTATGTTCTGTATCGTTTATATTTTGCGCAACGCTGAGTGATTCAAGTCTCACATAACGATAACTTGCTATGTGTTCCTTAATCTTAGTTCCGATCGCATGCTTTGTTCATCCAGAGGAAATTTTATCACACTCGCTTCAACCGATTTTGTAGATGCCCGATCATTCATTAGGATGAGGTTTGTCTTTCGCGTTGCCTAAAATATTTCTCAGTGTGTTACGCGAGGCGAAGCAAATGTTCCAATTTCGTGTGTCCGACACGTTACGTACACCCAAGGTAACTCATAGAGTTTCGTTTTTTTTACGAATTTTACTTAGCCTTCATAGATGGACGCGTTTAGTTTACGGGCTGATCAAAGCAGAATGTTTGATCAACCCATGTGATCATCATGCATGTTCCAATACTATGCCGAAATGGTATGAACATTATTTTATGGGCAGTTGATCTAATGTATCAGTAGAAGCGAACTCTGTGAGCGCTGAGTGAAATACAAAAGAGGGAAATGTATAAATTGGGTTCGTCCAGTTTCTTGCTTCGCTCCCAAAACTGCGGTCAACTCCAAGGTCGCGACTGAACTTCGCGTTCTTCGTAACACCACTTATGATGATTAATAATTCCATAAAAGCATCCAGTAGATTTAGATATGTTAAACGAGATGATTCCTTTTCTGTAAATTTGGTTAATGTTTCTTCAAATTATTCAATAAATTATACGATAGTAATTTTACAATACGTCCAATATGATTTTGTATATACATATTTTAGTTTCTATTTTACCCTAATATTTGAAAAAGAAAAGCAGGTGTTCGTAGACTAGTAAGATATAGTAAGTCTTTCTTAACATATGTTAAAAACAAGTTAAAAAAGAGACTTACGCAAAAGTGTTTTTAAAAATTTGTTAAAAAAAGATTTACTAGATTACGTAAGTAATAGAAGACAAAAATATAACGCTGATCGCCAAAATATGGGTTTCGATTATCAATAATTTATTTGAATGTCTTTTCATATATATGGTTTTGCATGCGTCTAACTCTTTGGGTGGTTGTATATTTTTACTAATTCAAGGTTTTCTATGTCGATTCTATATGTGTGGTATCGTTTATATGCGCAACGCTTGATGATTCAAGTCTACCATATCGATAACAGGCTTTGTGCTCTTTGAATCTGGTTCCGATCGAACGCTTTGTTTGTCCAATTACAATCGCTACAACCAATTTTGTAAATTCCCGATCTTTCGTTGGTATGAGGTTTATCTTTCACGTTACTTAAAAGATTTCTGGATGTGTTCTGCGAGGAAAAGCAAATGTTCAAATTTAGTTCTTTAAAAATGTAGTCTAAACCTTTTGAGATACGATAAAAAGGTAGTTTGACAAACTTTTTAGTCGCGATTGTCTTCGGAAGTTAAAGTCGTGATACTTCTGACATAGTGTTCATATTGTCCTTTCTTTAAGCACCGGATTACATTTTTAGAAGGGTCAAGTAGGCATAGAGAAAGCACTTGTAAATATGTTTCCTTTTTAGAGGGAGATAACGTCATGTTTAGGTAATAGGTTTTTCTTATTTTTACGGAATTCATTCGGTCTTCGGTTGACAATAGGAACCATTCCCGAAAAAAAATGTCCCCAATAAATCAAATCTGATATAGAGTACAGTCCTTGTGTAATCTTTTGAAATTTGGCAAGCTAAAAATGAAACCAAAGGATTACTTTGACCAATCAGCCAGAGACCTGTACAGATTAGTTCAGAGTACTGGGATTCCGGAATGGCTGGTATAATTTAACGGGTGAAAGAAATGAGAGACCAAGCACAAAAAGCCAAGAGGCTACAGTACTTCTAGAGACTCAATGTAAGACAGTTTCCATGACAGAAAAGAGGGGTTAATGAATATAATTACCGTTGTTATCGTATTGTAGTATAGCCAAATAATGTTTATTCTATTGCAAGTAAAACATCGGACCACTTTGGTTTAAAAAACACAATTTCTTTTTCAAACGTTTTAACATCTCAACGAATGTCTTGCAATTAGAAGTCATCATTTGGTTCCACTTTCAGGATTATATTGCCGCCGCCAGATTGTTAACAAAATTCTTGTTTTGAATGACTTTTCAGAAAAACTTTTCTAAAAAATCCATAACTATTGCTAATTTTAGTCTGATTTCATCAACAAGTAAGCAGGTTTTGGATTCGTAATAACGTTCTCTATCAACACGATATATAGTTTGGCCATCCAGCTAATTCGTTTAATATTAACGTGAACCAAAATGGAAATTAAGAAAATAAACCGACCTTTTCAAGCTTTAGAGGGCTAGGGCTGAGTTACGCCACATTCGATGTAAGTCATAATTTGCAGTTAATGGTTTTTTTTTTTATTTACACCAATAAATTTCTGGATTGTTCCATTGAGTTTTGCTTAATTCGAGACTCCCCACACATGCTAAAAGCACTCTAATGTACAATGATTTTGGTACGAATGTTGGTAAAACAGCAGAAATCCAGCAGGATAAAATCTTTTGCGATTTCTGTTCAACTAAAATATGTTTGATTCCATCATTTGGTGCCGAGAAAGTTCTAGATAGATATAAAAGAAAATCGGTGTTTCAATTTTTTTATTGAAGCGAAATATATTGCCTAATAAAAATTGTTAAATGTATGCATATTACTTCCAAACGACCCTAAAATATGGCATCATCACCAACAATCAAAAATATTTTGAGCGTAAATAGTTTTGCCTAGCTATTAGTGTTATGTGTTATTACATCCTAAACAAACGTTAACAACCATAAATTTCTAATATTTAACATGTATTTAACAACATGTACTTTGCCGGTTTTATGCTGAAACAATTAGACGGGCTCTAAACCGCTTACAATAAATCATCTCATCCCGTGTTAAGTCCTTTCTCTTTTTAGCTGCACTTATCTCGCTCACGTCCCTCCAATATTGCAACACGTATCTATGTCCTTAATATTTGTTTAATGAATAAAAGGACCAATATGTAATCAACCGATTTTTCGATTTGCTTTGGTTTTATGGGCGGTTAAGGCGGCCTTCATATACACACACACGCACACTAGATATTTCCTCTGCCATAATAATGAAGAGCGAAAAGGAAGCGGGGTCAGAGGTATGGACGCAGATGAAGAGTCTTGGCGGCTCGCTGAGTTTACAGCTTATTGAAAGTTAGAGAGAATTAATTAAGCAGCCTATGGATATTCATAAGCAGTGTAGGCAGTTGGCACGGAATGGCTTCGCGTTTTCAAGAATCGAACTCGTAGTACGCCTCGGAGCACTTTATTTTACATATTGCATGCGGATGCGTACTTATACAAACATGAAACAATTTTAATTAAATGTTAAGGCGCATTCTATACCTTAGACAAATTGCGAATAGCTTAGAAAAAGATGCACGTCGTCGGCCGGTAATGGCGACTTCTCCTCTATACTGACCCGTTTTGCAAATTGAGCACGTCTTCTCGGTGCGCCCAAGTCACGTGGACTAGGATCATGTATGCTATTGATGGCTCTGCCGTGGTTGTTGTTGCTATTTGTTGCATGCATGCATGTCCGATATTTTATGACGGTTTGGAGAAAACGAGCTGTAATTACACTTATTTTCTCTTGGAATTATGTAACAATAAATTACCGATTATTATAATACTGCCTGCATATATAATTACCTGATCACTTTAAAATAACAATCACTGCCACAAGTATGAGGAAGAAGAGGCAAATATCCAATTACTGCAACAATGTTAATTGTGTTATAGTCTGCAATCTACGCGGAAAGTAGTGGAATTGTTACATATTTTTATCACACAGAGACGTACTTTCCTATATATAGATAAATGTTACTGCGGAATTTCATTTCTCAAACATTAACACTAATGATCTTGTCCAATTTTGAAATTCTTTAAATCTAAAGTATGTTTGTTATGACTTTTAGTTTAATACGTGCTTTTTTTATTTTAGATGCAAAAAAAATAATAAAAGAATTTGATGTATTAGCCCTTTCCTGGAGTCATCTGTATTTTTTATTTTTTAATAATAGTATTCATCTTTTATAAGATACCTACATAACCGAAAGAGGTTGATTTATATGCCAGGTATATTTCGACAAATCAAAATTTTGATCATGTGTACTTCGAGAAAACATTTCTTTACCGAGTGTAATTGAATTAGAAGCTTAAATTAAATTTTATAGAAATCTTGAATTTACTTCTAAACCAATTTCATTGATATATTAATATTTGAACATAGAAGGCATTACTAAAATTTACGTTTGTCTGAAATGATGTGTATTTATGGTTGCATACTCACTTTACATAAAATCTTGAACTGTACTGTAGTGTGTATAAACTATAATAAGTATAGTAGTTTATCTAAGTATTTTTTTAATTATATATGAGTCCGTACCTCTCTTTTATTGTATTATTTCGATGAATCCAAAGTTTGCTTTTCTTTTCTTTTTGCGTTTAGCAGTTCTATTTGGCTTTCCATGCAACATATACTTCGTACTCCCTTTATTTTAGTAAGTACACTGGTAATTTCTGGAACGGTTGACTTTTTGTGTGGACAGCCGAAATCTATGACTGTTACATGGTTTTGAATTGAAGTAGTCTCTCTCTCCAGCAACCATATAAGACGGTCATATCTGTGGTTATCTTGCCAGCTTAACGGCTTATAATAGCTAAGTTATTGCAAATTCCAACCAACATAAACCTTGTTTGTTTAACGCGAATTTAAGTATTTTTAAACATTTTCCACGACTTACCATCAACCTTAGAGTATTCCCCCACGACTACGTTCCTGAGAAAAAAATAGTTCTGATTGAGCCATCATGAACAACCTGAAACACCCTCCGTTCTTGGTTTCATTTGCCTTGGACTTGGTTAAACGCGATTAACGTGAAATTCCCGCACCAAAATCGAACCTAAAAAATTAAACACACTATTTTATTATTTTTCCATACTCTCAAAAAAATATTTCTTTGTTCATTGTTCTTTCGTGTTCGTATTATGAATGCAGTTAGTAAAATGTTATAAAATGTTAACTTACTAACAGCAATAAATCACTTTCTTACTTTTAAAAACGAATTGAAGAATTTGGATCCTTAAATACTTCAACTGTTAAACCAAAATATCTTTGCAATTGCTATAAGGCTTAAAACTGAATCGAAACTCGGACGTAACTCACAAAAAAGAAATACGCATGATAATAAAACAAAATGTGGTCTGTTACTTCCCAAATTCTTGTAATAGAATACAAGTAATAAACCTCCTTTGTTTTATTATCCTGTGTATGATAATAGCTTCGCGGCGAGTTATCTCAAGCAGCCAATATCACAGCTATCTATCTTCATAATAATAGCAACAGGTCTTATGCAAAAAAAAAAGAATAGATTTTAACTCCGATATTCATAGTGAATGTGCAATCTTAAGCCAAAGTATGACCTAAGTAAGGTCATCTTAACACTAGAACAAGTTTCTATTTAATAGTAGCAACTTCGATTCACTTCGGAGAAGTGAAGGTAAGAATAAGTACTTGTATTCTATTGTCAATTTAAAGCTTGACTTTGCAATTCTGTGTTCGTGGAATTTATTATTTGTTTTTTTTAAATGTTTAACTTCTATCTTTTATTCCCCTCAATCTGGGGAGAATAACTGTCATTTAATTGCCCATCTGGCCCTAGTTTAAGTGTTAGTTGATGAATGATTTTCGATGAATGATTTTCGATAAATAGTCAAGGCCAAGTAACATTTTTAGAAATTTAAAATGCACTTATTCTCTGTTGGTAACAAGAGGAGACGATCGTATTGGTGGTTGCTTTGATAATTTAGCAACACATATTTCAGTCATTAGGTTCTCAAAATTTTTCACCTAAAATGTTTAGGCAAAATACCCATACTAAAAAATAAAATATTAGTTTAAATTTGCAAATTTTTTAGTGCTAGATATTAATACTCTTTTATGTTATAATAAAATAAAAGCCAAAATGATACTATAATATATAATAATCTTCTTATTTACTTGTATACAACTTACAAGGGTTTTTCTCGATTTTCAATTACTCATGCAGCCTTTCTCTTTAGATTTGAAGTCAGCGTAAATATTATTGTCTCTTCACAGTAAATACGACAGCAAAATCAAAATGGAATCATTTTAGTTAGTGCTAGTTTTTATTCCATAACGACAACATATTTTAATGTTTTAACATAATTCTTAATTATCCTTTAAGGCTGGTCGTTTAATTTGCTGAAACGATTTTTTACCAACATCGATGACGTAAATAAAAATGTTTGCGAAAATTGTTTGCAATTTTCGCACTTTAAAAGTTATGCCAGCTTAATTACTTGCTTTATTTAAAGGCGCCGCAAATATATCACCCTCACCTTCTCTCCAACGTCTTATCAATTTTCATGTTGAACATCCTTCCACTAAATATTAATTTTGTGTCCTTGCTGGCCGATAATTCTGGCTGTTTAAGACCGTTCTTTATTTTCATTCGCGAACTTTACAGAATTACAAAATATGCGCCCAGTGTTTATATCAAACGATAAATAAAATTCGCGTGACACGTTCTACCATGTTCTTCTTTCTAGAGAAGTGAAATATTCGCATATAAATCATTCTCCTATCCCATTTAGGCTGAAATATTAATGGATTTACTAGGAATAAAACGAAATATACGTCGACATCTCCGCATCCCGTCCCTGCAATTTATTTAAAGCATTAAAAGTGTAGTGTGCTGTTTTACGGCGATAGATTCACCAACTAGCCGACTGACAACTATTACTTGTTCATCATCGCTATTGCTGAATGTAACGTAGTTAGAGAAGCACAGTAGTTGAACAGAATAGACCATAAATGATATTGAATAGATATTGTGACGTAAGTTCTTCACTCTATTTGTGCTAGTTTGAATATAAATTGAGGAATAATTGAGTTGATTGATTCTCCGTAAGTGCTATAAAATGAACTGTGAATGACGCTGTCTTAACTCTTTTTTTTGCATGTTTAAGTTTAGGTAATGCAGTATAACAGGTGAAATGTTATAAAATAGAAAAAAAAAAAAGATTTTTCTCGCAATAGGTATATGAGATGTCGTATTCTACTTCTTATAAATTTGCATAATAGCCCGATTAAGATCTTATATTTTGGAAACTATAGTAACTAATTTAAGAGAATTTCATAGTAAATAAATAAATTAGTTAGGAAGTACATTAACTTATTCTATCGCATTTAAATTCCATCTAATTATATGAATACTCAAACGTAGAAGGAAAATGTTATTTTAGTCCATGGATTGTTGCAACAGAAGGGAATTTGCTTTAAACCGTTAAATAAATCTGGATTTGTGAGAGAGTGTATACTTACAGTTTCACATGTTGCACGTCATTGTATTGTATTTTTCAAAACGTAAAATAATTTTACATTCTACTGTAATTTTGGTACATTTTCGGTTACTTAATGAATTTGGGAAAATTACCAGAAGTAGTACCCTTTTTTACCTTGCTTTACCATATTTTATTATATGTACACTGTAAATATTGTGTATATCAAAGTTATGATTCCCATTAATGTGTCAAGGTAACCACGCAATAAACGCAGGATTCTTTAAAATATTGATTTCCTTACGAAATCAATAAAATACTTCTGGTGCCTCTGTACAACAGACATCAAAACTGGTAATTTTAATTTGTTATTTTCGGTGATAATAAAGAATAATGAGAATTTTTTTTCGCTTATTGAATTAAAGATTTGACATAGTAAAATGGAAATAAATAAATTTAAGCATCTTATCTTGAAATGCTGAAACTCAGTTCAAAAGTTGGAAATTTGAAATGAAGGAAGAAAGATGAAGAGTGAAAAATGAAAAACTTGAAAGTTGAAATATTGAAACGGTGATAAGTTGAATGGTGAAAATTAGAAAAACTTCAATCAACGACACCCGCTGTTTTTTTATTCATTTGTGCTGTTCGGAACCTGAGCCCATTAGACACCATAACCTGACAACTAATGAAAAAAGAAAAGAATAGAGAAGGAACACACTTTTTACGTTTTAGGGGCTGTCAAAACGACTTCATAAAACCAAACCAAGCTCGGCTAACGGATAAAAGGATCAATTAATTCTCAGAATACATTTGATTTATATCCGCATGCTATTGTACCTAACTTGAGTCTGTTATACATATGGATAAATTAGTATATGTTCGTTTATGCTAAGTGTAGATGTCCGTTATACTTAATTTTAGTACTTCACATATAGACTTTGGTTTACAGTCAGTCCTTAGTAACTTATTACGTAATCTAGCTAATAAGTAACATAACTTGCATGTTTGGCATTTATATATTTGGAACAAGTATATTTTAGTTGCCGGAAACAAAAAAAAAATCTGTTGCAAATACCATTTAATTTGGAAAAACCAACATAAGAATCTCTAAACTTGCGTTTTAAAGAGAAGTATAGTTTTCACTTAATTATATTTGAATTCAGTACTACGCTACAACTGAGAAAACATAATAGTGCTGACAAGTGAATATTCAGTTCCCCCAGATAGAAATTATGCTTAAATAGGGTATATATATTCTAAGTATTTAGAGTAAATAACACAAGATTTCTGATACAATATTTCGTTCATCTATACCAAATATACAAATAATATTGCTATTAATAAGTGAGGCATTCGCTACAACGAAATTGGTGAACTACTTATTCTAAATGAACTAGTTACCGTAAGTTAACATTTTACCATTGTCTGAATAAAATAAGATATTTGGTTTTAACATACACTTTTGCCATGACATACGTGCAATCAGTTTGTAGTAGGCAATTATGATGTGCCTTTAATGCACTTGCAATAGTGCCATTGAAGTCTAATACTTATTACGAATAATGCTATCTATAGATATAGCCGGCAGTACGGCTGATAAAGAATACACCCTTCCTTCTGCTGTTGGTCGGGTAACCACTGATCGGACAGCACTTTTCACTGGCTCGGTGTGTTCCGGCTGTGCTGAGTTATTAGCAGTGTTCGCAGAGGAATCACAAACTATAGCGCAACCAAGTAGAATTGAAACCTGAAGCAGCACAGTCGAATCGAACGGTACATTCGGAGACAAAAGTTTTCCGCGCATGATTTGAATTTGCTTCAAACGAATAATTTAAGTTCGTGACATTATATTTGATTATACTGTTTCTTTATAAGTAAACGTACTATATTGCAAACATCAGCTAATAAAATGAAACGAAATGCATATTGCAATTTATTATATTTATTACATGTTTACATTACAGCGTAGGTTGTGGATATAGAATTAATTATGCATTTATTATAAACAAGGTATATTTACAACGTTTAATATTTAAGAATTATAGACGGTATTATGTATTAAACTAATATGTGTGAAATCAAAAACTTAAATAAGAAATCTGTCGAAAATAAAATAGATCCGCTCACAATTTCTACAAAAAACTAAAGTTCACTTTCAGAGTCCGTCCATTCCATTTCACTACATGATATACTTAACCGTATGATAAATTCATTCACCTCATCATGAAGTCTATCACCTTTTAGATATTATTTTGTAATTCGTTCGACATGTTCACTTTTGGCCTGCCACAGATCTGGAGTAATTTCTTCGAATGACTGACGTATTATAGCCTCTGTATTAGTATTTGGATCATTATTATGACCTGCTACTTTTCTTTTTACCATACTCCAAATTAAGTCAATTGTATTTAAACTACAATGGTAAGGGGGTAATGGGCTTAAAATGGTATGTCCACGAGTTATTGCACAGTTATCTATTTTATATTCGGAAAATGTTTTTTTTTTCGTTTTACTATTCCTAGCAGTTCACATTTCAACATAGAATGGTGATATGGCCATGGTGGTATAGCTGAAATTTATATATTGAGCTTTCACAAAAGTTGTTATTTGATATATAAAAACGGAAGAAAAGGTTAAAATGAAGAAAATGAGATATATAACAAATAAATAGCGAAATGCAACTAAACAACCAGTAAACAAATGAGACGGGGCTGTACTTGGCTGTCAAAATAATATAAGTAAGTAGTGGATATAAATTTCCGGTGAACTTTTAGGGTGTATTAATGTTAGATATCTGTTGTACAATCCCTAAAACTAAAACAAACACAAAATAAAACCGCGTAACATGATGTATATGTTATGATCGTTTGCTTTGTTGTGACACTTTAAAATTATACACCTCACAAAGATTTAATGGATGACTTGTTCTATTCGGCTGCATTGTTAAACGTACGTATACAATAATTGTAAGGATAAAGACAGATATAATAAGCAATTGCTGTGGAGATATGAATTACAAGCACGACTAGATAGTGTAGGACAACATTCTAGAATAATTATTGGAAATACGATAGGAGTCAATACACGCCAATAATTGTTTAGCATGATAGAAGCGAGCACGACCTTAGGCGTAAAGAAAATTTCAATTTCAATGAGTAAATTCCTGCGTTGATGTATACATATATACATATATGCAACAATAATACCTACGTGATCAGTATATACTAGCAGCCTATATTCCACTTTAGTTTTAGAATAAATACCAACAAGAAACTGTATTGAAGCCATCGATATACTTCTGAAAGCATTTACAGGTAGCTACTATATTATATAGCAGGATGATATTAAATTTTCGCTCTCAATCGATATTATTCATCTCACGTAATCTAGCTAATAAGTATATATTTTCAACAAACATAACTATTCCTATATGGTATTTCCCCTTTATATGCAAATATTCTGCATCCTATACGTTTACAGAATAATGGGTAAGGTAATTGGAAATATCTTATATAAGTTTCCTTCTATACCTATGTTTAAAACCAATTTAATACTTTACATAATGCATCCTCAGTCCTTTTATTGAGAATTCTATGTAGTCAGCTCCAAACAATAGAAATTAGTGAGAGGAATCATGTGCGGAGAGCGATCGACCTATCCCATCATTGTATTAAGTTAAAAAAAGTCTTTATAAAAACTACACCTTACGTACCAAATTGTTTAGAAACAGAACCAGCCTTACCTATCCCATAAAGCAGAAAAGTATCCCTTTACCGTTCCTATATGCATTTACAAGAAACCTGCAGTCTTAACCTCTAAAAATTACTTGAAAAATGTAGTTATTGCCTCGGAAAATATGTGAAAAGAATATATTTACATTTCAAACGATCCCATGTAAATATTCGCTGTGCACACCACTTATTAGGATGATGTCGATGATTTGCATGTTAAACGAAAAGGAAAAAAAGTGTATACGTAAAGGACTTTATAAATATGCATGTCGAAATACGCCATGGGTCGCTTTTGTGTTATTTTGAAAGCAATCATGCCTCTAAAATTTACGATGTACGGAGACCGAGGTTCGTAGTGAATATTTTTGTGTACTTGAATTGTCTTTGGGAAGCAAGTGCTTTGATATTTATGAAGAGTCGTCATTTGTGGCGGGTTAAGCGAGCCGGTCTGTTGCACGTTAATTTTCACGTATCTGTTTGAGTCACACTTTGCGACAAACCCAAGAGGCTACCCACAGACACTGTCAAACTTAAAAGCGTACGTAAAACAACGTATGTATGTTCTTTTTTCATTGTTTGCATACATTTCAGAAATATTATCATTATTTGCCTTTCACACTTAAAGGTGACATTATATTAGTTACCTAATAACTGCGTGTTCTATTCTCTCAATTCCAGAGAATTTAAATAAAAAGAGAGAGAGAGAGAGATATATTTAATCGAAATCATCGACTCTTTCTAATAATTACTTAGGTTTAACCTAGTTATAGGATGGTCCGTATCGTATTTCTTGTTTACTTCTTTCCAAATGCTATTTCAAATACGTTTTACCAATTTACGGAAACAAGGAGATGCAAATCTTGGTACTTTTGCTTTTTCAGTATTGTTAAAAAAAAACTGGAACTTAGCAATAGTTTGTACATTCCTCCTATTTACACAACATATCGTATGATTTCACTTAGGGCTCTTCTATTTTCCTACCACCGCAATCGAAGTAATCTAAACCTGTCACCAATACATATTTATATACAAGGAGCTGCAAGGTCTACAGTGCACAGACTTGTGCATAGTCAAGTACCGATAAGTAAATCGGCACTGACTATAAAAAATTGTTAGATGAACTCAAGCAGGCATTCCTTTTTGGAATGCCATGTGATGCCATAGTTCAAAAATTTAACTTAGAAAGAAAATATTAATAACACCAGATAAGGAGGACTGGTATACAGGTACTCCAGTAAGAGGGGACTCAAACTGGTATACAGACGACTCTAAAACGGACTACTCGCGTTGGAGCTGGAATATACGCTAAGAAGCCTAAAAAGACTCTTTCAGTAAGCTTCAGAAAAGACACAACGCTGTTCCAAGCTGATGTTGCTGCAATACACCACTGTGACCGAGAAATAGAAAGAGATACCGAGCCAGGTAAAAGCATCGCTATTTTCTCTGACAGTCAGTCCACACTTAACGCGATTAGTTCCATAAGCGTGAACTCTAAGCTGATTTGGGACTGTGTAAGCGCCCTAAATGATGTGAGCACCCAAAGGAAGTTAACCTTGATCTAGGTCTCTAGGCACTCCGGCGGGAGAGGAAATGAGGCGGCGGACGAGCTGGCCAAGCGGGGTTCGTCAAGGTCATTCGTTGGAGCTAGTACTACCAAATCGCAAATTAAAAATTCCATCAATAAATGGATACATAATCAGTCCAGAGAGTGGTGGCAAAAATCACCGGGACAGAGACAGGCCAAAGAGTGCCTAAAGGAACAGAAGCCTGAATTTGCTAGAGATCTACTGCATAAAGACGGGAAGACTGTCAAAATGATAGTAGGTCTGCCGAATGGTCACTGTAGACTAAATAGGCATATGTACAACATAAGCCTGGTAGATGACGCAAGCTGCAGATTCTGCCAGGAGGAGGAAGAAACATCAGTTCATGTGCCGTGCCAATATGAAGGCAAGGACAGGGTTTTTAGTAATGGGCGTGGAAAACCCCACAGCTAGTAGCTACACAAAGAAGGCGCTCTCAAAAATGATAGACCTAATTAAGAAGGCAAAATTAGAGAGTGTCCTCTAGGAAAAAGGGATCACAATAAATCTGAAAAGGTCGCGGTGAAAGAGGTCCATAGGCCACCACAATTTCAATCTAATCTAATCTAATCTAATCTATTTTTCAATATTTTGACGATATGTTTTCTAAACATGTTTCGCTTGATATGGCTGTTTCTTCTCTCAACATGGTGATGACTAAATTCTTCAATTTGTTTAAGAATACCTGTTTTACAAGAGAAATCC
>RXPK01004561.1:0-47905 GCA_004143645.1 Protaetia brevitarsis | reverse complement strand
AGACATTGACGGATGAATAACAAAGAGCGATGTAATGTATACCGGGACTAGACGGCATTGTGGGCTAAATGTGGATTTAAAAAGAGATTAAATTTCGCTTGGGAATTAATGTTTGTATTTCGTTCGTGTTTTTGAACTTCTTTCTGGATTATTTGGACAGTGCCCGATGTCAAAACGGGGAGCTCACTTTACATAAACTCTCACGATTTTTTTCATCGGATTGCAAATCTGTTTTTAATTGCAATAAACGATAGTATGTTCTTATTGTTAGGCTTTGTTGAATAATAGTGTCCGTGTTTGTTATTTACAGTTGCATGGTACATGTTACACTGAGAGAAATATCCTTTTCATTTAAAAGGAATTGTATTAAACCAAAAGTTTTTGCGTTTCCTATAATAATAATAATAATAATAATAATAATAATAATAATAATAATAATAATAATAATAATAATAATAATAATAATAATAATAATAATAATAATTAATAATAATAATGATAATAATAATAATACGGTTTATTCCATATTGCCAAAAAGCACAGAACACGTCAAAATCCTATACAAAAGTATAGATCATACAATATATAGACATACACATAAATTAATTAGACATAACATACATTTAGTGTTTCCTTGAAAAGGAATATAATTTTGAACCGAGGCATTCCTTCGAAAATAATATATTTTTCGTTGAAACAGTTTATTCTTTTAAGTGAAAGATATTGATAGTTTTAAATTTACGTATATGAATTGATGTATATGTAATAATGTATATGTTGAGTAGGATAAAAACTGCTGTTCTAGATATCAATCCTTTAATTATTTTAACATACTTCACACAACACAACAGATTCTGTGATTCGAATAGAACAGAAATGACTGTACTGTTACGTTTTTTTTTCTTTCGCCTATCTTGTATTTTTCCTGATGTCGATATTATCGATTCCCACGCATCGATTCGATTTGGCGATTGATCGTGTTCCTTTCATCTGTCCTATTCTGTGTTTACATCTTTTCGACGTTAGAGGGCAGCTCGATGTCCGTATTCTTATTTTATTCATCTGTCTTCTGATTGGTGGTGTGACGTATTGCTTGTTTCCGTTTCCTGTCCCTTCTTGGTGGTTTTTAGAGGCGTTCTCACGAGTAATACTTCCTATCTTCGGAATTTTGGATATTTCACACATTTGTGGATTTAATTGGAAGTTTACTGGAAATATTCATTGGCTGTATATTCGCTGGTGTTTGGTGTGGAATTTTCGTGAATATTACAGCGGATGTGTTCGATAAATCGAGATATAATTTGAGAACCCACACGTCTGCAACGCCATATCTGTTTCTTTCTTCTCTTCGTTGTAAAACCTCGTTATTTAACGGTAAGCAGATCTTGTTATTTCTTTTAAATCACTAACTTTGAGGTTTCTGTGTTTTTGGAGGTTCTTTTACCCCCCTTTTAATTTCAATTTTGGAATTTTCCCATCGTTTATGTGAGATTTTGAACACCCACGTGCGGCTGAGGACTTGCGACCTTTTTAAGTCCCTTCGGAGAATCCTACCTACCTCCTTTAGAAAGTCAGTGGACCATCTGCTTCGGGCATTACCGAGTCAGCCCAGAGGCTACGATCTGTTCGGATCGGAGAGGATCTCCATGGCCGAAACAGCAGATTGAGAACAAAAGCTAAGTTGCACGCTTTCTTTTTATTTGTAAATTTTGTCCGCGTTTAAAATTTTCATTAGTAAGTAACCAACCCCGATCATTCAGTTTTTTTTATTTGGTCATTATTCAGACAAAATAGTTAATGTATTTATGTTCAGTTTCTTTTAACGAATTCAAAATATTTACTTAAAACATCAACCGATTGTATATCGGCCTGTAATATACAGGGTGGTTTGTTCACCACAAGTATAATCAAGTCAAATATTTCGATTTATTTTAGTAGTTTATTTTTTTTGTATCTGTAAAACTTTTCTTGAATTTAAATTAACTCTTAGCCTAAGAATTTTCTTTATATAACGTGTGTGAACTGATTGCGTTGGCCAAAGCGTTCGGTGTTCTAATCCTACCGCAGGATTCTCTGTTATAGTTTTACAATATTTCATTCTTATTTTTATTGTCTTTATTAACATTTACTGATACAGAGTATCATATTTATTTTCTTGAATTTTATGTCAATAACACCAACTTTTTTAAACAATTTATTATAAAAGTTTAACTGTTTTATCAGTGAATTCATTCTTTTATTCTTTTGTGTATGAGTTTATTTGCAAATCGTTTTACCTCTCGAGTTTTAATTATCAGCTTGGATTCCTGCTTATCAGGAGGCATGATAGGGTAAGTAATCCTAAGCAGGTGGCGCCGAAATTTATTATCCATCTTGGGTTTGTATTTCGATCAACCCACTCTCTCGCCGACGAGCCGGCTGGCACCCTGCATGATTGCCGAATATCCACCCACTTCTTCGAAGGTTTGTAAATCGGAGGTGCATCACCTTTCGTCTTTTTATTTTGAGTTCTTGCCTCGCGATTTTTCACGGTACTCGACCGTCACTTTCGGTGCCGGAAATTTAGGTAACAGTACGTCTACACGTGACCAAGGTTGTCTGATAAGTGATGAGGCCAGAAAAGTGCTTCTGTCCCGGTAATCAAATATCCTAACGCTGATTGGCTAAGTCGGACATGCGGAACTAGTTTCCTAAGTGCGTTAGTACTGATTGGGGTTCGTAGATACGACGGATAAATACGCTAAGTTCAAATTGAACCGTAATACCTGTATGATCTATTTGAATTAATCTATATTTATTAACGACAAAGAATGTGTTGGAATGTTACTCTTGCGTGCATCGTAAAAACATTTCATAGTCATGTTTTTTTTTTTAATGTATGGATCGGCTAGTTTCTGCCCAATGTCGTAGTGAGACTGACTTTATTTGCTGATTAGATTTCTTTAGTAATACAGTTTCCAAAATGCTTATTATCATAAATAATAATCTCAAATTGTGCACCATTGTTACCAATAACTATAACTATTTTTATTTCCTATACACACAAAAAATTTAATAGATGTATGGATACCGTAATAGCAAATGCCCCATGTTAGTATCGCATACATAATTATCACAGAACCAATCAGACTGATTATCCAAATATTGCCCGGAACAGGAGTAATTTACCGGTTTGAACCTATACGGAACGCAGACGTGGAACAATAACCATTTAATATTAATCCTCCCTCTGTAAAGTCTGGAGGTAGGTATGTTTGTGCGTGAATGAGCGCTCCAAGTCTGGTTCGCCTGTGACGGAAATTCCGTTGAAGATCCGTTCACCGGTAAACCGTTTCACCAGCGTAAACTTTACCCGTAACGCAACGTTCTGCCGGAAATAATGATAATCGTGACGTTAAACTTGATAGGCGAATACCGGAATCCAAGTTCTAAGCAAAGCGATCGTAAATAAGTGACGTTAAATATATTATGTAACATTCTGCCGCTATGTGAGATGGTTGCATTGCACACGGTTACATCGTTGCGGTAGATACACTGACGTGGGAGGCATCTAAGCGTATCTCTTGGATTTGATGAAATTTTTAGGGATTGTTATTTTTTTCCGTTTTTTTTTTTAACATAATTTCGGAACTAGAGTAACTAGAGGGTTGATCTCAAAAGATTCAGAGCAACCAGTGGAACATTTCCGATGGCGGTAGAACAAAATCAGAACGGTAGTTCACGCACAAGTTAGCGATTTAAGGGGGAAAAATTAGGAAGTTTTACGATTTTCAGCACATTTTTGCGAATATCTCGGAAACATTTAGCGGTATTGAATTCCGGTTTTCGGTATTCGATTCCCGTCGAAATGCGCATCGAATACGTGATACTAGAATGCTCTAGCGTCGATTTTATTTTTCAAAACTTTAACCGCAAATATCTCGGAAACGTTTAGAGTTTGCGGAATGCGCTTTTCGTCATTCGATTCGCTCTCAAAATGCGCTTCTGGTAGGCCCGATTGAAAAGCTCTAGCGTCGACTTGATTTTTAAACATTTACCTCAAATATCTCGGAAATAGTTAGAGTGATCGAACTGCGCTTTTCGTCATTTGATTCCTCGTCGAAAGACGCTTCTAAAGGTCACCTCGTCCAAATACCTTTTCAGAAATGTTTCTTGAAGTATATTCATATAATTTTGTGTATCCAACCATCTGTTCTTGTCTCTTGTAATAGTAATTCTTTGGGAATATTATCAAATAAGGACTGGACGTCCAGTGAAAGTAAAGTAAAATCCTGTGGTACTTCTAAATTCTATTTTTTTTTCTTTTTGTGTAAACTCATAAGAGGTTTTTGCTTTGTATTTGAATGAATCTTTTAGAGTATTTAATATATTACTAATTTTCGATAAGAAATACATCCGTGAGTTGATTGCATGGACTATGGATCTAAAGCAAGTATGGGCAACCTTTGACATGTTGTGGGTCAAACTTTAGTGTGCAAATACGTTCGCGGGCCGCGTTTAAAAGTAGTGCATTTCATAATTTTTAGCGATAGATATCAAACATGAAATAATACGACAATGTTATTATAATGCAATTTATTAAAATAAGAAAAGTAAATGAAAAAATAGGTACAACATTATAACCAAATCCTGAAATTTGGAATTATTACAAACTACGAAAGCTAAATAGCGACAACGAAATCAATGAGACCCTTGAGCTTGAATTTGAGAAACTAATCCATCGATGTTTGGATGAATTCCACTGATACAAAGACGTAAAGAATTTTCCAAATTGTCGTCAGTCAACCTTGTACGATGTTTTGATTTATTAACTTTCATCATTGAAAAAAATTGTTCGCATTTATAAGTACTGCCAAACGCACAAATCAATCTTCAAAAATTCTTGCGAATTTTCTAAGCTCCGGAAAATGGTCTTTTTCGAGGTATTTTTTGTAGAAATCGCACAACTCCACGTCTTCAAATTTAGATTTTAGGAGTGAGTTTTCTTGGAGCTCGATCAACTCCATTTGCAAGTGTATTGGAGCATTTTGTACATTACTCTTTGTTGGAGTAGCTAATAAAATGAAACGGTCTTCCATGTTTTTGAAATCGCTAAATCTGTTCGAAAATTGCTCCGACAGTAACTTGAATTCTTCAGCATATTGAGCATAAGCAGTATTTTCATACGCAGAGAGCGTGGTGAAATGGTAACTGTTGCCAGACTGCAACTGTGCCTCCCACAAGCGGATTTTGTTTTGAAACGCTTTCAAATGGCTGTACAAATCATTTACTAACTGTCCTAGTTTTTGAAGTTTCAAATTTAAATCATTCAAATGGCCTGTAAGGTCGACCAGAAATGCTAAGTCACATATCCATTTTGGGTCACTCAATTCAGATAGTAGTTTATCTTTTATTTGCATAAAATCTGCTATCTCATTTCTAAGCTCGTAAACCGTTTCAGCATTTTTCTTTGCTTAACCATCTGACTTCACAATAATATTTACGTCGTCATACTCGCTGATATTTCATCCAAAAACGCCTTGAACTGACGATGTTAAGCCCTCGGGGTCGAATAAAATTGATAGTTTTTACTACCACATTCATAACATTCTGGAGTCGAATGGACTTAGAACACAAGTTCTGTTGGTGGATAATGCAATGAAGAACTACCAAATCATCTTTTTGCACATTTAATTTAGTTGCTTTTTCATACAAAATTCCGATGAAACCTTTATGTAAGCCGACCATAGAAGGTGCACCATCTGTGCATACACCAACTAATTTTGACCATGGCAAAGCAAAGCTTGTGAATACCTTTTCAACTTCATTAAAAATGTCCTCTCCTGTAGTGGTTCCTTTAGCGGTGTAAAGCAAGCTTCCTGAGTTAGTGAATCTTTATCTACTTGTACTTATGCTAGTGAGTGCAGCATAGGATGCTTAGTTGGTAATGCCTCTTTATATTGAATTCTTTTCATCACTGAAATGGATTCATTACACAGCAAACAAATAGGCTTACCATTGTGCAAGATAAAAAAGAATTCTTCAGTCCATTTTTCTTGAAACTGGCGACCCTCTGCATCTACCTTTCGTTTCTTTCCACCAGACATCATTTTCGTTTACTTTTCGTTCGATAAACTTAATAACAAAATATAATTAGTAAGCACTCAAGATGCACACAAAGTAACAAAGCAAATTGACGGCATTAGCAGTTCTCTAGGATATAGCTTGTCGAAGTTATCACCTCGGTAGCTCAAATTGAACTGAACTAATGTTTGGGCCATACACCAGCTTATATAGGCAAAATGAAGGAATGATCTAGAATCGTCTAGTGTAGAACATTTGAGAAGCTATAATCTTTTGTTGCGCCGCCAGTAAGGCGGCAAACATCAAAGGCTTTGATGTTTGCCGCCTCACTCTTTGATGATCGCCGCTAATCGGCTTGCTCGCTCACTTGAATCCGCAGGAGCAAGCGACAAACTCCATATCACTCGATCTTCCTCATTTTGGGCCGGTTGTTGCCCACATATGATCTAAAGGGTCGATTCTGTTTGTGGATTTTTGGAAAACTGTATTATTACTTAAAAAGCATTATTTGATATAAAGTATATAAAAAGAACTATACAACTGCTACGATTAAATACAAATAATATTTGTAACAAACTTTAATTAATGCTTTAGGATTATTAAAGAAACGAAAGCAAAGCCTAATCATCCACATATATACCCGCTTCCTAAGTTCATCTTATTATTTACCATCATATTTACATATCCCAAATTCAAATAGTATGAGGCATTTTCTAACTAAATAATCGGAAAATATAAAGGTTGGATCACTGTCACACATCCCAGGACGATTTATATTAAGAAAGAAAAAAAAAATAGGACGCAAAACTACGCTTTGTTGGATAAATTAAAATGCCCGTGATGAAATTTAACTAATTAGAACATCCTTCTCCCCGGATATAAATTGAGCGTGTTCCTCTGGGAAAAAAGAAAATTTCAACCAAAGAAAAGGAAAATACAGGATTCGCCTTCTAGACATCGCTTACGCATAACACTTCCTAAATGGGCCATTAACGACGGCTCATTTACTTAAGGTGAAATATTAACGCCGGAGGAGTTTTCATTTTGGGCTTAATGATGGCCGAGTTTGTTTAACATCTACCGCTTGCACCGTTCGTATCAAATAACGCTCGACTTGTCGGCTAATAATCTCTCAGATAATTTACGTCTTGCAAGCAAAATTGGAAGGCGTACGCCTGATTACGTGGAATATAATTGGCTCGACAATTTCCTAAGTGAAACATCTGTAAAATGTTGCTCTTGCCAAATTTTATCGTATTTTAGAATGCTCGATTTAAGTATTAGCACGCAATAGTAGGTTGCTAATGAATCAGAAGTTCTTGTCAAAATAAGTTCCGTGTATTAATTAGGGAAATATAGAGCTAAACTAAGGGGATAGTTTGTCAATGCAAGAATAAATAAATAAACTTGCAGACAAAATAGTAACAAAAAGATGAATAATCTAAACCGTTTATCATATGCAATTATCTGCTAGATAACGGTTATATGGAAGCTAAATTTGTACAGCACTTGGATGGATGATATCTACATTATCTTTCAAATAAGAAACTGTAGATATCCATAAGATGCAATTACAAAACAAATATTTGGAAATATTACACAAAATTCATGATAATGGAGTTATTTTTCGTATATATACTTATAATGCTGTTTTACTTGGAGATAATATTGCAATATGTGTACAGTCTATACTACAACGAGTCTTGGAAGCCTTGCTTTATTATAAAAATCTTGTTGTAATGACCTTATCTCTTTTTATATGTGTGTATGTACACTGGCCGACTTATTTAATGTCATCGTCTACAGCGAGCGCAGTGACTATCAAAACTACTTACCATTTGCACAGGAGGGCGTTCGGCTGGCGTCGGCTGTTCCAGGTAAATGATTTATTGGGGTATACAGTTGTAAAACGCTTCGCAATTATGCATATCAGGTAGAAAAAATGGATTATTCAATATTACAAGTAAACGTTGTATGTAGCGGTTTGAACGTGTTTTGAATTGAAATATCTCTTTCATAACTTGGGCCCAATTGACTCTTAAAACTCATATAGAAATAAATAAAGTGTGGTATTCATGGTAAATCTTGTGTATTAATTGTTTTAAAAACGTAGGATATAGGAAACATCAGAGGAAGACTTCATAAAGCTATAGCTTCAATAAATATTAGCTATTGTAAGCATTTATTATTTAATATTTTCTTAAGAGAGACTTCAATAATATTTAATTATTAGCATTTACTATTGCAGGCTCCACCTACGTGTAACTAACGCTATAAAATTGCTATTCATAAAAAAATTAAAACTATGTTTAGTCTGGTTATATTATTTATTTAAGTAAACATGCTAATTCCAAATATAAACAATATAAAATCTAATTACGTAACTGTCATTAAATATATAAACATATACAAACAAAAAATGGTAATGTGAAACGTAACCAAAAAAGAAACGCATTCTGCAGAAATAAATATGCACTCTAAAAAAAAACAAATTTAAATTAATAAATTAATAAAAGAATAATTCTAAATGAAAGGATTTACACCCTAATTGCAATAAACAACAATTTTAATAAAGTATATTAATTATCACATCACTGCAAATCAAGCTTTTCTTTGAAATTTTAATACACAAATTATAAATTCATTACTTTTATGAGAATTGCATAAATTTGCATTTGCCATTTACCTACAATTACAAAACTCGGCCGTTTACGATAATTACCAGTAGTCCTTTATGTAATCCAACGACGCCTAGTGTTTTTGAATGACAAGCTCATATGTCCACATATAGTGTTTAGTTGAACAATAAATTTTTAAAAACATTTTTTTTCATATTCATGTTTTAAAATACATATAAATATATAAAAAACATACATAAATCTGCAAAAAAAAATCATATAGACTCATGTTGTTGTCTTTACGAAAATAAGAATATTTGAATGAATCCATTCTCAATTTTATAAAATTTTTAAATTGTACTCATATTTAATTATACTTGTTCTAATTTTATTAATAATTTTGTGTTGCAACTATTTCCCTCTAATTCTGAAATTAGGAACATTAGGAGTATGTAGTTTTGTTAATCATTTAAATTCATTTCTCACGTAAATATTAAAAAAAAAAGTTTTTACAGAATTGTTGCTCCGCCACATAAGTATATCAGCTCATTATTCAGTAAAATTTTACTCGTTGGATTACAATGAGGATTTATACTAATTATGGTAAGCGGCTGAGTTTTATAATTGCCCCAGATTGAAATGCATATAATTAATGAGTTTATAATTTGGCTATTGAAATTTCAAAAGAAAGCTTTATTCTTAGTAATGTGATAATAGTTTATGTAGTATATTAAAATTTCTGTTTAATATACTTGCTCTATAAATAGCATCATTTAACAAAAGGTTTAACAAAGGATATGTGTGATTTTCTTAGGAACACGAATTTTATGATGTTTCTTACCTGTGGGTAATTATAATAATAATATTTATTGAAAGTAAAGGTAATGAACTTATGAAGTATTACTCTTTTGTTTTCTAATACATTTGCTATTTTAAAATTAAATTATATACAAATAAAGTAAATAAAATATTATAACATATTCATGTTTTAAAATGCATATAAATATATAAAAAACATACATAAATCTGCAAAAAAAAATCATATAGACTTATGTTGTTGTCTTTACGAAAATAAGAATATTTGAATAAATCCATTCTCAATTTTATAAAATTTTTAAATTGTACTCATATTTAATTATACTTGTTCTAATTTTATTAATAATTTTGTGTTGCAACTATTTCCCTCTAATTCTGAAATTAGGAACATTAGGAGTATGTATTTTTGTTAATCATTTAAATTCATTCCTCACGTAAATATTAAAAAAAAGTTTTTACAAAATTGTTGCTCCGCCACATAAGTATATCAGCTCATTATTCAGTAAAATTTTACTCGTTGGATTACAATGAGGATTCATACTAATTATGGTAAGCGGCTGAGTTTTATAATTGCCCCAGATTGAAATGCATATAATTAATGAGTTTATAATTTGGCTATTGAAATTTCAAAGGAAAGCTTTATTCTTAGTAATGTGATAATAGTTTATGTAGTATATTAAAATTTCTGTTTAATATAATTGCTCTATAAATAGCATTATTTAACAAAAAGTCTAACAAAATATGTGCGATTTTCTTAGGAACACGAATTTTACGATGTTTTTTACCTGTGGGTAATTATAATAATAATATTTATCGAAACCAAAGGTAATGAACTTATGCAGTATTACTCTTTTGTTTCCTAATACATTTCCTATTTTAAAAATAAATTATATACAAACAAAGTAAATAAAATTTAATAGAAATAATACAGCAATTAATATAACTTGATTTGTTATTTATACATTCACTTGATCTCAAGCTGTAAAACAGATATTTCAATTCAAACTGGGTTCCATATTAAAGGTTTCCTTTCGATATCAAATAATCTACCTAATTTGCATAATTGCGAAGCGTTTTATAACTGTATACCCCAATAAATCATTTACTTGGAACAGCCGATGCCAGCCGAACGCGCACCTGTGCAAATGGTAAGCAGTTTTGATAGTCACTGCGCTGTAGACGACGACATTAAATAAGTCGGCCAGTGTACAAGAAACCCTGACTCGTTATACGCCACTGCGTATTGAAAATAATCGTCGCATGAAATATAAAATGCTTCGTCCTGCTTATCACATACTAATCGACCCAACTGGATACTTGCCATCCTGTGTTACAGTTCCGTAACTATACAGGCTTGATAACACCAATCAACTAGCGGTGTGACAACATAACGAAGTCCCAAATTGGGGAAAGTAACTAAATAAACTTAATGCTCATTTCTCTTTCCAGGTTATTATTCGCTCGACATTGTCACGTCAAATTTCTTACCCCTTTATAGTAATTTTCCTTCATTAGTGCATGTTACGTGGTTATATATGTAAATATTGGTCGACAAAATTATCGTTTACATTTAGTCAAAGTATAAGAAAGGAATACAGTTCGGAAGGAATATACAGAAGCCGTATATTCCAGAAACAGTTTTCCGTATAATTACTTACTACTGACACTTCTCGTGGTTACACCAAATGAAGAGTAAATATTTGCGTGTTGAATTTATTTCCTCATTAATATTATAGGAATGCGTTACTTTCTCGAGAATTTAGTGTTAGCACTAATAGATGTTATTCTGCTAATGGTGACAAAGAAATTTGCAGAACGCAAGTAATCATAATAATAAATGACTTTATTGATCCCAATACTCCCAATACACATCTTTATTCGTATATAAAGCAACTACTTAAAATTAAAAACTACTATTACAAAAGGTGAATACAGAAAAGTAATGTAATAAAAGTATGTGCGCCTAATATCGGGTACAATCACTTAGCGAGGCCCAGTCAGAACACTATTTGTTCTTGCCTGCTCATGCCTAACCAAGAGGTATATCACGAAAGAAATTATCAAGCATATGAATTTAATTTAGAGTAATTAAGATATTTAAGATAAGGTTAAGGAAACTAACGAGAAAAGAAAAAAAATACATACATTAAATTTTTAGGAATATCTGCGAAATTACAGCAGATATTAAAAAACTTTTTAACATAATTTGCAGCAGATTACATGATCCAAAAATTAACGTGACCTGCACTGAGAAGAGAGTTTGCTTTAAATAAAAGTTTTTATAACTTTTGGTTTTTATCATGTTCAACGAAAAGAATACCTGTTGTCGGAAAAGTGTCTATTTTAATTGAAAGTAGCGTGCTGTTTTGCCGGAAGACTATTTTCTTCTTAAGTACATGCTTTTCGACGAAAAGTAACCGTAATTAAATGGAATGCACCTTAGTTTTGATTAATATTTTATAATGTCTCCATAACTTCTATTTAAGTAAGACAATACACATTACATATTATATTGTTATTATTATGTACATATTTAACAACATATTTTAGTTTCTTTTAAGTATTATTGAATTATAAACAGTATTTTAAATAAAAAAGTCGGACGTTTTGGGTTATTTGCGTGGACACGCATGTATACATTGATTTAAAACTTTTGCCTTTTAACGAAAGATGCAAGCACCTGTATTCAAGCTGAGTGCTTTTTTACGCGGAAATATTTCAGTTTTATTCATGTTCCCACGTGCATAAGTTTCAGATACACAAACAATAATGAACAAAAGTGAATATTTTTCGCGCGAGATTAAAGAAATTTCAGAGATAATTGGAATCTTTTCAGTTAATGTTGATTTACTTATAAGCCAAGGAACTTTACAGCAGTTTTAAAACCTTCAAACACTATATGTTTGAAGGTTTTAAACCTGTTATACTCGGGAAAAACGATCTTGTTCTTTTCAACCATTTTTCATGCATTTGGTTACAGTTACTAAATTATTACTTGATTTAGGAATATTAAAAATATTTCTGTATTCAATCAAACAAACAATTTGGTTAGTAGATTT
Organism: Protaetia brevitarsis; assembly: GCA_004143645.1. Lineage (NCBI taxonomy): Eukaryota > Metazoa > Arthropoda > Insecta > Coleoptera > Scarabaeidae > Protaetia > Protaetia brevitarsis. The sequence continues at coordinate 35,349 of RXPK01004561.1, read as the reverse complement.
ATTTGAAGCTAGTGCAGTATTTATTAATTTAACTAAATATTTACATGGAAGTAAAAATAAATATCGCATTTTATTTTCGTATAGCAGTTTTCTTCCCATATAGTACAGCAGATGAGCAGATATACTTATGTGTAGTAGAGAAATTGTCGCATAGATGGTGCTACTCCTATTTCCTTTCAGTAACAGATATTTCGCACATAACAGGCTGGAAATACGATCGCAACATATCTTAACTACTAATCCCCTTAGTGCATGGATTTCTGGAAGATAATTCATTTTCATTTCGATTAGAAATTGATCACGGCATTTTGTATGTTACGCTTAAGTCTAAAATGAATAAATGTTATAAGAAATGGAAAAATCTCTTGAATCAACACGCTTACGGTTTTCTGCCAATCTGCACAGTTTTCAAGTTCAAAATAAAGAGGACTTGAATCAACTATCAATATCTTTCACTTAAAAGAATAAACTGTTTCAACGAAAAATATATTATTTCCGAAAAAATGCGTGAATTTAAAATTATATTCCTTTTCAAGGAAACACTAAATCTTGTTGGTCATATAGAAAACCAAAAACTTTTGGTTTAATGCAATTCCTTTTAAATTAAAAGGATATTTCTCTCAGTGTGTCTTCGAAAGAAGCTAATAATGGCAGGGAGAGCGCTCCGTATACTACCCCATCCCGCATTTTTAAATAATTTCTCTTTTTCCTATCTCTCAAACAAGAAGGTGTTTAGTTAGAAAACGATGATTTATAACAATAATAACTAAAAAATAATAATAAACATTAAATAAAAAAAAAAAGATGCATTTACTGTATCCTTAGGAAATGCCTATAAAGATTTTCATTTATTAATTTATTTAACATGAAGTGTTTATAACTTATAGTTGACACTCTGTAGCTTTTCACACGTACGATCAATTACATAAGGGCGCACATTTATAGAGTAATATATTAAACAATAAGATGAATGGGTAGAAACGAATACATAATCTTATCCATGTCAAGAATTATTAGATATGTAATTAAACACGAACCTATGTGTATGTCGTGTAAGATAATCGCTTTAAATGATGTATAGGGTGACACACGGGAGACGGACGGTTTTGAACTGTGTAGTACTGAGAACGCGGTTGTAAGAGAAGAGGATAGTGAGGATATTTCTTCTCTACATAAGTCACCATTTCAGTGACCATGGAGCAGTGGGACTTGCAACATCGTTTGCAGCCTCTGACAGCTGTGCAGCGACTATTTCGATTACGTTTTAATATCGGTCGACACGGAGCTGTTCCGAGTCGTAACACTATCCTCAGATGGGTGCAACACTTCAGATTAACTGGGAACATAATGGCAAGGGTAAAGGAAGAGGTACTTAGAAGTCCAGGACGATCAGCTAGACGTCATGCTGGTGAGTTAAGAATCAGTCATGAATCAGTTATTATCAGAATATTGCATAAAATAAAATTCCATTCATCTAAAATGCTTATTGTGCAACAATTGGAGGCGACTGATTTTGCTGTACGTGAAGACTTTGCTTACAGAATGCAAGTGATTTTGAATGAAAATGTGCAGTTATTGATGAGCGTTGCGTCATTTTCATTTAAACGGGACTGTGAATAAGCAAAGTCTACGTTACTGGGCTCAAGAGAATCCACACTTTTCATTCATTAAGGTTAGGGTGGGCACTTAATGTTCGGGCACTTGAGCTAGGTGCTCATTGTACCATCCCTATTAATTCTCTTATTTCCACTCGAGCAGCTTGGTGTTCTCTATAAAGCCCAGTATCTCGCCCAGTGGGAACTTGAGAACCTTCGAGGGCTCTAATAGATCTCTCCGGAAATATTTCTCACATGTGCAGATTACATGTAAATTAGTTTCCTCCTGTAGTTCGCATCTTCTACACCACGGTTCGCTTACCCGGCCTGTGTTGTATAAATGCTTTTTCAGGGGACAGTGTCTAGTTACTAACCCAGTAATGGTTTTAACTTCTTTCTTACTGCGCCTGAGTAGGTTGTCAGAGAAACTAACATCCCCATTCCCTATCAGCGCTTTGGTATAGAGTTGACTTTCAGTCGACCTCCATTTCTTTGTACTTTCTTTATCTAACCAGGTCCAGATCTCCCTTCTTGCGGAATCCTTAGTAATCCCATATACAGGCTCTGGACCCATGAAGTGAGCCTAAATGTTAGAGCCCTCCTTGGCTAGTTCGTCGGCTATTACATTGCCCTTTATATCCTCATGTCCCAGCACCCAAATCAGAGACACCGTGTGGTCTCGTGCCAGGGCATTGAGGGATTGTTTGCAATCTCTAACTAGTTTTGACTACAGCCTGGCTGTCAGTCATTATATTAATTTTCCTCCTCATGTAGCCCCCTTTTGCAATCATTTCTGCACAGGCTGCAAGTGCGAATACCTCTACCTGGAAGACCGTTGTATGTTTCCCCAAGTTTATGGATATCCTTTGATTAGGACTGGGCCTACAAATACCGGCTCTTGGCTGGATTCGGATCCGTCCGAGTACCAGTTATCATTAGCAGTGATCTCACTACGTGCCTGGTCTCTGTTCGGTATGAAGATTTTCACCTTTTCAGTGAAGATAATTTCGGGTGCCATGCTCTCCGTGGGCATTTGCAGCAATGGCCCGTCCAGCAACGTGCCCGTAGTATAAGTGTGTCCTCCCCACCCTGAAGTTGGGATGCCACAGGTTGTTGGCTTTCAGTCTAAGGATCGCGTTCGTTGCCTCCGCTCTCACATAAAGCTCCAGCGATGGTAGACCCACAATGGTCTCCAAAGAGGCGGTCCCTGTACTGTTAATTGCACCAGTGATACCCAGCAATGCCTCAAATCCACACTTTATTCACCAGCGTCTTCTACACTCTGAAAAAGTAACAGTCTGATGTGCTGTTGGCTCTATCGGCATTATTGGACCTTATTTTTTTCGAAGAAAATGAGGCCACAATCACTGTTACTTCTGCTCGACACAAATGGCAAGTAATGAGCTTTGATTTAATGTTAATAAACAAACATTTATTTTAAAATTGACTCAGTATTATTTATTTAAAAGCCGTCCGTCTCCCGTGTGTCACCTGTATTATGTCTCGTGCTGCGTACAATTGTAGTTTCATTCAAAGTCAAATTGCACCCCATAAAGTTGAACTTCCGATGCAACAGAAAGTGTCCTTAACAATCACTCCATGGGTTGTACAAATTGGCAAAGTTTTATTGAAATCTCCGATTTAGAATTCACATGCTTCCTATTCGTCGATTATATTTCTCTTACGGTAAAGAAACGTACGCATTATAACTAGAACCTACCCTCTGAAACGCCACATCGCGATGGAAATGGTAGCTGCCGATCTGGGAGAAATTTAGCAGGCCGAGTCGATTACATAAGCAATAAAGTTCGTGGCGCTCTTCATTCCGACGGGACTGAATGTTTGCTTTGACGGGAACACATTAGCGAATGAAAACCTTCGAACCTCTCCAAATGGGAGAGGATGGAGATAGATCGACTTTTAACGGCTGGCAAGGTTGGCATTGTGTCTCCGGACGATTATTGGCGAAAATTTGAATTCTCGCCCGCACGAACTCGATGGAGATGTGGATCGTCCTCGGAGTGTTTCGTTCGTGTTGATGGCCGTGTTCGACTGTTATCTGATGAAGGGTCGCGAATTAATGCTTTTTCGCATAAACTGGTGACCCTCCGGGTATAAGGTAATGATCGATAAGGAAGGAATAAAAAGTGCCGATTGAATTGGCACAAACGGTTTTTTTTTTTTGTAATTCTTTTTGTAAGAATTTATGGACTTAAATGGAATAAATCCTGTGTAATTTTTCTATTTACTTCCCATGGATTGGCACCGTATAATACAGTTATGTTATTTTATACAGGATGATTCACGGAACGCGTTATTGTCTTTCCAATGCTAACTCCATATTGAAATTACGCACTGAGAAAAATTGGCTAAGTATAGTGTTTACTTGAGAAAAAAATATTTACAATACATAAAGTTTTACTTGGAACTATTCCCGTTAATTAATACCTGCAACTAAATCCAGTTTCTGAATGCAATTTGTTGTTATAAATAGTGCTTTATTAACGGTATTACACAGCGTACCTGACAAATTTGTGGTAAGTAACATATTACTTATGATTACTGGTACTGTATCTAACTACAGCACATGGTTAGTAGAAGTAGCAACTGTGATCGTTATTAAACTCATGTATTTTTTAAATAGGTAACACCTTGCCACAACTATGAATATTTGTGTTTGCTGTCACCCGTGATTGTTTATTATTCTGATTTGGTAGTGTAGCGGAATAATGAAATAGTCCCGAGACAGCTAGCGCGCAGGCGCGTGCTAGCGTCAAGTAAGAGTACGGCGTGGGAAAAGGCCGTCGAAAATGGTGGCCAAGGAGTACGTCATTGTAGCCAGTTGAAACGCAAATATATTAAAAATACCGGGTGGATTAACTCAAGCCCCATCCGTATAAATAATCCCAGCGAAGAAAAAACACCGAGCATATAAGCAATCGGATGTTTTAAGATTGCAGTTTAATTCCACGTGGTGGGTATTTGAATTCCTCATCATTGTGATGATATCTGCGCCCGCTGGTGAAGTTAAAGTGTGGATGCCACCGCTAGCTGAGTGATCTCACAGTCCAAGTCCACCTGCAGTTAGGGATACCCCGACGAAGTAGCCATTTTCGAGGCGATCACCGGACATAACCGCCACGTACGCCGACAGAGGATCAACTCGCCGAGACAACGTCCAGTGGCGAAATGACCAGAAACCGACGTTTACCGCCTAGGTATTATTCTTTGTTTTGTTTATTAGTTGTAACTTCAAAGCCATTTCTCTTTGTCCTTTGTTTAGATTTAACTAATTTCAATAACTAAATAACGTTATCCAGGGGGCCCCATTTACCTTATCATTATTATTTGTTGTTTTGTTCATTTTTTATTATTAGAATTATATTTTATGAGTCATTACGTTGTAAATTGTTTAAAAAAAAAACTGTTGTTAAAGTGAAACCAATATCTTTCATAAATATCACACAGTGACTACCCTGTGTTTGTCCTATACAAAATAAAACTATTACTAATAATACTGCTTTTTTTTTTCTTAAGTAATAAGTATTATATACCATCTTTAGTAAAATTAAATGCGAATTTAATCTTCGATTATTAATGCAATCGAAGCTACAGCACACTAAATAGTAATTAAAAATTATTTGCAAACAATTTTGAATTACGCATTGCTCGGTACGCAATACTTATAGTTGCAGGTTGCATATAATACGAAGATTTGTGGAGGACTTTTTTTTGTACTTTATCAGTTATTCACACAGGGTACACAATAAGCTATTTAATAAATATTCACTAAACTTCCTCGTTTCCTACACTACCTGTAGTTAAACAACAAATTTAAGGTAAGTATATTGTATATTTATAGCAAACCATTATCTTCCATATATCAGGTACCTATTTAGTGAACGTGCATTAATAATACCCTTTCTTTATACACAGTAATCTAAGTAGCTTTATTAATTATGAAGTGTGTAATATGTTATAGATATTCACTCACAGCAGTACTACTTGACAAGGGCAAATCTTTGCTTACTGCAATTACATATATTCTTTAGCTTAACTACATCAGTTTAATTATCATAAGTAACTTCATAAGTTACCAGTATGAAGCAGACGGTAAGTAACTTAGATTGCTTCTTGTTAGTATCAATGCTTAGGATCTCTTTTTTACTAGTGCTAAGTAATCTGTGCTTTTGTCCCCTATTCAGCTGAACTTTTTACTTACCATATTGTATTTTTATTTATGATTATTACATTTTTTTTTCTGCAGTGTAAGTACTAAGAAGTTACGCCGCAAATCAATACCTTGATTGTGGGAAGTTTTCTGTTTACTTTTTATTCCTTGCCCCAGTGACCAACTATATTTATTTCATATTTTATAAATATTTTAAAAAATATTAAATCTTTCTGAATATTAGTTATATTAATATAATATGCATAAATATATTATAGAAATATATTAGGGAAAACATTTAAAAAATATTATGTTATGTAACATAATAATATTTTATTGGCAAATGTTTCTCAATATATTTTGATAACTCCGCAAGATATTTTGCTTGTATTTCTGTAAATTTTATTTCAAAAAAAAAAGATTGTTTTTGCTTTTGTACATTTGTGTGCGTAGGAGAATAATATAAAATGAGTAAATATGCATACATATTAAGTAGGTATGTACTATTAAAATGATAGTTTAAAGATAACTAGATAATATTATCTAATATGATTTAATAGTATCTAAGTTGAGCGCTGTACCTTTTCTATTAATATATCTGCGTTTGCATTATATTATTTTAATATTTGTAAGTTGCGAACGTCAAACACAACACCTCTATTCATTACGTGCCGGTGTTATAGATTTAGTATTGCTTATGCGTCATGGATGTAGGTACATAGAATGCATACACGCACCGCGTATCATCAACGTTTTCATTCGTTTGTCCTTACATGTTATAGTTTATAACATATATGATCAGGGCAGATTAGGGTTAACTGTGTAACTAATTGTGCGGGGTTGTATTTGTTTTTGTGTTGACTACGAGGTAAGCAAAAACTTTGAACATGTCATGGCATTTATAGATAATTGGAATGCTCAATAATCGCTATGTACAGTAAATCGTTTAATATATAATTGTAGGAATTTATGCATCATATATGTATTGCATCTACCAGATAACATTGCTAGTTGATTTGCTTAGAGATTCATCTCGGTAGATAAGCGTCATAACCTCAAATAGAGGTTTAGAATACGTTGTGTCTTTTATTGTTTGTACGTAGAATGTTTTCAAATATTATGAAATAAAGTAAAAATAAGTATCTTAAGTATTAGAATGTGGCTACCACTCCAATTATTGTAAATGCTCCAAATGTATTAGTAGGTTTGATAATGTTGTACGATGTTTTATTCATGGTATGATCTAATACAATTGCATTGTTTTAGAGGCCACAGGAAACGCCATGAGAGCGCATTACCGAAGATATGAAAAAAGCCATAGGTTACTGGCCCTGTCAGCCAGAAGCTAGATTTAATAAATGAGTATTTTTAAAGTTTTGCTAATAAGCGAGATATCAATTGCAGAAGTCAAAACACTTTTAATGGACGGATTCCTTGAATCCCCCTGTATATTATTAAGGAAGAGTCAGCTTATGTGTAACTAGATACATGTACGTGAGAGTAAGGATTATTTTAGCTCGTCTTTATATATAAAAAAAATATATTAAATTGATTATTTCTGCGAACGCAGTGAGTCTCATTCAATTACAGAACACATTCATTACGTTTCCCTACCTTAAAGCACAACTCTATACAGAAACTCCTAATCCGAAGCACAAACTTCCAAATTCAAACCGACTACCAAAGATTGGGACGTCTGAGAACTCGCCTCTTGATATTCTCCCTTCATTTTTATATCAAGTATATTCGCGGTTAATTATTCCCCTGTTTCTTGACGCTCATCTCTCGCTCTTTCTACATTTTCCCCTCCCTTTCTGTCCGAAAGAAGCAAACGACCGCGCTTGTTCGCGTATCCCGAAGAATTTTCCTGCTTTAATATTCATACTCATTAATTCCAAACAAAGCGGTCCGGATTAGTTTCGAGAAATTCTGGATAATTACGTCCGGGCCTCGTCTTCTTGCCCGAATCTCGCTTCTCGGCAGCGAAAAGAAGCGTTTCGGTTAGAAAATAGGCCCTCTCCTTGGCCGGATCGGGTTTCCAGGACAGTAGACCATTATGAATGACTGGAATTTTTCCGATTTTTTCTTTTACTGGTGGAAAGAGAGTAATGGTTGTCATTTGAAATTATTTGTTTTCGGGAAATCAAAATTGTAGATTCCTTAAAGGGATACATGGTATGAAGGGATGAGAAGAAATGAAATAAATAGCAATTTGCAGTGAAAGAAGTTTAATGATCGCAGTGCTGGAGATTTGAATTTAAATATTGCACATACAGAATTTAAATTAGGAACAAGAAATACTTTTATTAGAAACATATAGCAATTTTCTACACGAGTTCTGAAGTGAGACTAGTAAGTTATGTTAATTAGTGGTTGAGCAATCATTACTATTGTCTACCTCGCTAACAAGGGAATTATGGAAAATGTAGCCCCCCTAAATAGACCGTCTTTAGAAGCTACAGTACTACCATCTGCAAAGGACAATATAATATATCTAGGCGTCTTATTTGATAATTGCAAGCAAGCATACGATAGCACCAAGAGGAGCAAGTTATACGAGGCAATGGAAACACTACGAATACCAAAAGAGTTGAGAAGACTGGCAGAAATGACGATACAGAAAACGCAGAATAAGACAGCACTGGAGGGAGGAATATTGAGAGAATTTACGATAGAAAAAGGATTACCAGACGGAGATCCATTTACCACAGCGCCAGCGCTCTCCAATCCAGTTCAAGAAAGAAAAAAACCAAAGGTTTTATATATGGTTACAGACACCAGTGTCTGGCATATGACAAACTAGCTAGAGACTGCAAACAATCCCTCAATGCACGAGATTACATGGTGTCTCTGATTATACATGAGGATATATATAAGGATAAGGACAATGTAATAGCCGATGAACTAGCCAAGGAGGGCTCTAAGAGACACTTTATGGGTCCAGAGCCCGTATGTGGGATTACTAAGGATTCTGGGGGAGAGATCTGGACCTGGTTAGATAAAGAAAGTACAAAGAAATGGAGGTCGACTGAAGGTCAACTCCATACCAAAGCGCTGATAGGAGATAGGGATGTTAGTTTCTCTGATAACCTACTCAGGCGCAATAACAAAGAAGTTAAAACCATTACTGGGTTGGTAACTGAACACTGTCCCCTGAAAAAGCATCTATATAACACAGGCCGTGTAAGCGAACCGTGGTGTAGAAGATGCGAACTACAGGAGGAAACGAGTTTACATGTAATCTGCACATGTGAGGAACTGAAGGCAGAAGTATTTCGGGAGAGATCTATTGGAACCCTCGAAGGTTCTCAAGTTTCCACTGGGCTTTATAGAGAACACCAAGCTGCTCGAGTAGAAATAAGAAAATTAATAGGGATGGTACAATGAGCACCTAGCTCAAGTGCCCGGGCATCAAGTGCCCACCCTGACTATAATGAATGAACGAATGAAGATATAATATACTTTAGCGCTAAACTCATTGATTGCCAAGATAACTTTGATTTTCTAAAAATTATGTCGCTTGCACTGTTTGAGTAAAGCGTTTGTAACTTAACTCCATTTAGAATAAGTGAATCAAATTTTGGAATATTATAGCACGAAGCTACTTACACCTGCAGGTGTGTTTATAATTGTATTTTTAATATACTGGTTGTACGTCACTAAAGTGCAATATTTTTCTTAAATAGAACGCCCTGTATATGTTTACACGATTGAATTCCTCTTGACAAGTGCTTTAATTTTTATTAACCATAGTCTATATCTATATGTTTTACTTTTCGAGTTATTATAGCTTTCATTGTTTTTTCATTGTTGCGATCATATTTGTAATCTTAATAGGCGACGATTGTAAAAATGAAGGCTGAAAAAATATTTAATATAAAAATCACGAAAAATCAAAAAATTACAAATCAATATAAGTAAACAAACAATAAATTCTGTCAAATAATATACAAAAAAATAATTAGATTTTGCGATATAACTGTTATTTTCTAACGACATTGTACTCAGTGTATTACCTTCAGCAGCATTATTTACATTATGCGAAATGAGGTGGTTTCCCATATGTTTAAACCATTTTAGCCCTCTTATCAAGAAGGTACGTATCAAAGTTCTAAATTCATGGTCAAGATTACCATAAAAAAGTGTGGCCCTAAAAGTTTGTTTCGAATGACGCCTCCCCATATGTCAACTGATCACTGCTACTGATATTACTGTCTGATAATGGGTAACGTGTGTACTATGAAAATTATGCGGTTAACGTGATTCATCTTCTGGAGGGTAACTTCATCGGCAATAATATATTGAAGCCGTTTTTCTAGCTCCTACTGACAAAACATTAACCTTCGATTGAAATCACACTGATCTAAATCTAGTTCTTGGACCAATAATGATAATGGTAAAGATGAATTTATTTTTTGTTTAAAATGCGATGAAATTCCTATTGTGTCTAATACGACGCCCGCATAGAAATATTTGAGGATTCAACAATACTGCCTACTACTGAAAATTCGCTTTTTTTTTCAGGAATATTTTTAACTGTACAAGTGAAACTAGAAAACAATTTCTATCACATTCTCCCATGACATACACCATACTAATTAATTCTTCTTTCGAAAACTTAAACTTCTAAATCAAACAAAAGGTCTAGTTCTTCACAAAAATTCAAAATGCACACACAAGTGACCGGTTTTGTTCTTATCGAACATCATCAGCCCAGCTAAAGAGAATCTAAAAAATCAAAAAATTACGCGATAAGTCATTAGCAAAATATAACATTATATAAGAACAGGAAAATCTAAAATAGTTTACAGAATAAAGTTCAACAAATTTAAAAAAAAAGTTAATCAAACAGAGCGAAACCTTCAGAAGAAGAACAAACAAAGAATAACAGAAATGTGCAAGATGCCAATTATTACCCAAGTAGTTAGAATGCAGAGAGCGAGATGGCTGAAGCATATCGGCAGGATGACAGAAGATAGATGGGTTAAACGAGTGCCAAAGGGTGGCGATTGGGGAAGAAGGAGAAGGGGAAGACCACGAATAAAATGGTTGGATGAGATTACAAAAGATTTGAGGATAGTGGGGGTGAGGGACTGGCAGAATGAGTCAAAGGATAGAAGAAATATGGAAAGGGAGAGTGAAAGACCTCGGAGCCAAGGGTTCATTAGGGAACCTTAACCCAACTCCTCACTCCCTTATGCTTTTGCGAATGCTACGATTTTTACATACCGTAAACCATACCAGAAATAACTACCAACAAAAAACGCTGGTCACCTACAGCAGATAAACAGTCAATACATGCAAAGATTGCATTTCACACAATTATGTTAAAGCATCTTACACACGTTGTATTATTCCTACTATTACGCTGACTCACCAGCACTACAGCTATAAATATACGCGTTGCCACTGAGTGTAGCGGACAATTGACAATTATTTTTTTGCTGCATATTTTAGTATCAAACACAGCTTAAAATGACCATCGAACTATCACGAACAGATTAAAAAAGCTGCATTTCAATATCTGTTAGTAGGTTTTTTGTGGTTCAGAAACGAAGTAAATAACGACTTTATCTATATAGAAAATGGATTTCCATTGCCATGCTTTTACTAACCCTGTATATGTATTCATATTAAAAATGCATTACTCCAACAGCCACATGAACCTATAAGTACATGAAACGCGTGTGAACGCCACACGTAGGTACAACATAACTGCATGTAGCCTTATCTACTAATGCACTGAAATCGGAAATACATTGAGAGTAAAAGGGCAGGTTTCAGGGAAATGGACGGCGAAGTCGTTTGATTTTCTTTCATATTGATTTATACTACGTGTGATGGTATGTAATGCATTTACACATTATCGTTTTTTGTTGTAAGTATAATGTTTTATTTTTTAAGAAAATCGTATCTGATATCCAGGGTGTAACAGCGGTAATGCCGTGGTCTGTGGCAGTCAAATAGTAACAATTTTTGAAATATTGTATATTAGGATATATGTAGGTCTTAATGGAACTCCTTGTATTTTATGGCATTTTTTGTAGTAGTGTACACTAAAAACTAGAACAATTTTATTTAAGGTTCCCTATACCTAGTTTTTATAGTTTATGAGATATTTCAATTTGTTTCAATTTGTTTAGAAATCAAATGTCACAAAAAAGTCTAGTATCTCGGAAACGAATAAATTTAGAGAAGTGAAATGAAAACCGTAAATGGCAGATCCTTTGGCTGATTGAATGCGACATCAACGTTGTCCAGTAGCCTACAAGATGTTCAAGTACCTAAGTCAAACTTTGTGAATTTTAATCGTGCGTAACTTGTTTATTTAAATGGAACACCAGTATTATTTTTAGGTTGATAACTAGGAATTTTTATTTCTTTAAACCATTATAGTCCTTTACCATCTCGACTAGTTTTTATTATTTGTTTTTTTTTTTTTAGGTGGTTTAAGTAAATTGTCATTACCTTACCTTAATTTAATCTAGGTAGCTGGTGATTTTTTTGAATATGTCAAATTTGACATGTATCTCGTTAGCACCATGAAAGCATACTCGTTGCAAGAAAGAACTGATATGATATCAGTTATTGGTGAGTGTCAGGAAAATTGCTTCCTTGCGTCTCGGGTGTATGCGCAGAGTACCCTAATCGAAAACATCTGGATAAAGGATATTTGAAAAATTGTTGGACAGATTTCGTACCACCAGGCAACTTACTGCTTACATAAAGCGACATAAAACAACAATTGTAAGCGAAGAAAATGAATTGTGGTATTAGGAGCAATCGATGAAGAACGCGCATAGCAGTACAAAAGATTGCTAAGGAAAATGGATTATAAGTCACATGAGTGTATCTGGATCCTGAAAGGAAACACAAATACCATCCCTACCACTTTCAACACCACCATGGATTATGAGCGAAGAGTCAATTTTTGCGTGTGGGCGCTCGATAGATACGCAGAAGATAATGATTTTTTTTAACCATGTTCTATTTACTGACGAATCCACCATTTCAAATAACGGACTAGATAAACTGTCACAATTTCCATTATTATGATACGCAAAAATCGTCATCTTTTCGTTAGCTTGCATCGGCAGCATAGGGGAGTTTGAACGTGTTGGAGGCATTGTAGGTGATCATGTAATTGGTCCACCTTTCTTCAATAGACACCGAAATGAAAACGAATTTCTAAGCTTCCTTAAGAGGGACTTTTGTGCCCTTTTGGAAAACATTCCCATAAATATTAGAAACCGGATGTGGTTTCAACTAGACGGCGCTCATGGTCCGTCAGAAATTACCTTCATAGAAAATTTCCTAATAGGTGGATCAGAAGAGGTGGTCCATGCAACTTGTTACCGAGGTTTTCGGACTTGACATGTATGGACTTTTTTCTATGGGGATATGTAAAAGGGATCGTTTACAATATCCCTCATACTACGGCAGAGAATATGAAAATGAGAATTAGTAACGCTTTCAACTCAATAACACATCAAATATGCTGAGGACGTTAGAAGCATCATTTGAAGAAAACGTACTAGTTGTGGATTGGGGAAATTGCAATTAATGTTTGAATGCTAGTGCTTTTTAGGTTTTGCCTGCACAATAATTCTGTCTAAATTATTAATATATAATAACAAGGGAGATTCGACTTAATACGGATCCTTGCGGAACCCCCAAGATCTTTATTAAGTTATCAAGTTAAAATTTATAGGTACAGATTTAGATTAACCACTCGAAAAAGTAGATATTACATTTTTTTTTTAAAACGATTTGAAAAACTCCTTCAAAAAATAAGAGATTTACTAGATCTTGTAGTCGATGTTAGAATGTGCTATAGCATTTACAATCTCATTTGTCAATATTGTACATATCTCATTAGATGTAGCAACTACACTAAAAAACCAATATACCTATTTAAACCAACCAAATATATTTTAGTTAAGCAAATTTTCTTTGAAACAAACATGCCTTTTGTTGTTTCAAATATATGCAAAAAAATGTGCATTGTTGACTGAAACAAAATATTTGGTTAGAAAGTTTAATATATTCAAACAAATTATTTACATTTTTCAGTGTAGTTCTTGAAAATTACAAGCAATGCTAAATGCTAAGTCCTCTCGACCAAAGATAAATTGTAACGAAAAAGTTCATTATGTCAAAAACATATTGGTAATTTTCAACGTAAAATGTAGAGATGATTAAAACTTATTAACGATGTCAAAAAATATTAAATTAAACATCATACGTAATTCCCGATTTTCACATGTATTTCAAGAGTTATAATTGCGAGCTACCCATCAGAAACACCTGGCGTAAAAAGTTAAATGCTTATACGCTAACTTTGTCACGATTATAGCTACATGGAGTCAGTTGAATTTGCAAGCCGGTTTACGCGTTGAATAATGTTGAAAGCAGTAACACGATTCGATGTTTCCATTTCAGGATGTTAAAAAAAAACATACTAATACAGATATCGTATGTAAATTGTCTCAGTCAATATGTTCACAATCACAAGTTTGAAAACAGATGGAGAGGTGATTAAATGGCATAAAACCCGCATGTTGTCAATGCTTACTTCTATATGCCATATGAAATAAAAAAAAAAAAACTCATAAAAATGAATTGCATATACGCTGTGGACTGTAAAAAACTGTTTTGCTGATTTTGTTAAAATGCTTCTAATAACATATTTAACATTATACATACTTATATTGGTTTGAACTATACTATTACCGGACACTTTTTGAGATATTGTGATTTTTCTATTTTCGTGACCTTTTTTCAGTTATTTTAAGCCATATCTGGAGCTAAATGTATCCGATTTGGTGGTTTTCAGTACCAAATGGAAAAAATATATTTTAAGTGATGCATCCGACGGAAAAAATAGGAATCATCAAAACTTACTGTCATCCTTTCACGTACTGCTGTTGTAGATTTGAATTAATGTGAAAATGCAAAACTGGATTTTCAAATGAAAAGAAAAATAAAATTATTCAGCTCAACGGATAAAATTTTTAAATTGAACAAAAGAACTATTAAACTCAGAGTTATTAACTCGCGAATTAAAACTTGAATCTAACCACGAAAGGTAAACTGTGAGCGAATGAAATCAGACTCTCTTATAACCCGAAAATTAGATCAACCCGAAAATTTAAAGGTTTAATATAAAAATAAGAGAACAAAATTTTTAACCCAACGACGTTAATTAACAATCAAATTTATTATTCAAAATGGGTTAAATTACAACTTGTGCAGAAAAAACCGTGAACTGAAGGTTCTGGCTTAAAATAAAAACTGCACTTGACTCTAAGTTAAAATAGGACAATGTTATTTCCTATGCAAAGCAAAAGATTTGTTTGTTCAGGAAGATAATCCAAAATCTTTCAATTTCAATCCACGTGGTGTCGAAAATTAAAATAAACTCGTGGACAAATGCAAGAAATTTACATTAAAGCAACAACTAAAAGCAAAAACAATGCTTCTACTCACCCAGATGAGGTGATTGATAAATGAAAATGAAACAGTAAAATTGAATAACCGAAAATTAACTCTTTAAAATATAATGAGAGAAAAAACTAAAAATTATATCTTCCTAAACAAAAATAATAATTGAACTTATATCTATAATGTGCATACTTCAATATGTTAACAAGTATTATAATATGAATTCCTTGATGGCTAATTATAAGGCTAAATACAGTAAATGAAATTACCGGATATCAAATGAATTACAAAATGGCAATCAAAATTTAAAAACGCTGTTGACGTGAGTCAATAGTCGAACAAGGAAGTCCTTAACAAAATTCTACAACTATTTTTCTAACAAAAATCCCACTCTCAAAATCGCACAACGCAGTCGTATTACAATTCAACGACAATATTGAATAGAATCCGCATTAAACAACACAAGCAGACAAGACAAATTAAATGAATGGATTAATTTAAAAAAACTTAACACTTAATTAAATAAAATGAAACAATAAACTCTTTAACTAAACTTACACAAAATAAACATCAAAATTTGTGAAAAACTCTCGATAAACTGAATCAGCTGTTTTAAGCAAAGAAACCAACCATAACAAGCAAATGATAAATAACCAAAAATTTGCCACTCAAAATACATTCAGCGGTAAGGCGGGTTGTCTAACCACAGCAGTACGTATAATTGATACTTTTACGAAAAAAAAGCAGTTTCTACCAGGAGAAAATCGACTGAAAAATAAGGCAGTTATCAGCGCATGTGTGAATAAATCCAAAACCTATATCTTTTAAACATGCAATTTTTTCGACAAGTTATCAAGTTTTATTACTTGAAATTATACAGGGTCGCTAAAAAGTATGGATACAATTAAATATTTTCAGAACGGTTTAGCAGAGCTCGTTGAAATTTGGCATACAGTTAGAAGTGTTTAAATTCTATCATCTGAGATTTCTTTCAATTTTCTACCATCATTTATTTTGAAAATATAAGGCTACCTTGATTTTTTTTAAATGGCACGGGTGGTCAAATTTGATATTTTTAAAAAGAGCATTTTTTTCTGAATTCACAAATGTAACACATGCCCACCATTATTTTTATTAAAAGGCAAAAAAATTAAATTCAAAAATTTAATTCTGGAAAAATAAAACTAAGTTAGCTTTGAAAATGCTGTTATTGACGATGTGTCACTTGCATATTCGCCAAAAATTAAATTTGTGTGCAATAATTTGTTTAACAATGGTACATTTAAGCGAAATTGAGCGTATAAGAAATTCTCATGATGGTTGCTTATGGCGACAGAAAACGAAGTTGTGCTCAAGTAGTGACTCTTTTAATGAAATTCATCCAACCGGGAAACCGATCTCCAGGACGACGGTTCAAAAACCTTACAAAGATTTCAAGAAACTGTAGCGTTAAGACCGTGCAAGACCTGGCGACCTCGAATTTATACCTACGAAGAAAATTCTTGAACTGTTATGTTGGATGTGGTAGAAAATCCAGAAAATTAAGTCTACAACAGTTGGTGTTGAACCACAACATGAGTAGAGGATCCATACAAAAAATAATGAAACGCGAAAAATATCATCCTTATAAAATTCACTTGCTACAAGAATTAAGTGACGACGATTTTGACCGCAGAACCGAATTTTGCAAAACTATGATGCACAGAATACATCAGGATGGTAACTTTCTTAATTGGGTCTTCTTCTATGATGAGTCAACTTTTTGTCTAAATGGATATGTTAACCGCCATAACTGTCGATGTTGGTCTGACAGAAATCCGGATTGGATGGAGCAGATTCATACGCAGCATCGACAGAAATTAATTGTTTGTTTGCATTATTGGTCGGAATATCGTAGTCCTTTTTCATTAACGGCAATTTAACGTCTGAAAGATATTTGCAACTTTTACAACAACATATTGTTCCATGACTTAGGGAAATATTTCCAAACCACGGCAATCGAAATTGTATACCTACAGAAACCATATGGTTTCAACAAGACGGAGCACCGCCGTATTTTGGTCATCAAGTGCGCGAATATTTGGATGAAACATTTCCCGGAAGATGGATGGCTAGTGAAATGCCAGCTAGGTCTCCTGATCTGACCCCACTTGATTTTTTCCTGTGGGGTCATGTAAAAAATCGAGTGTATGTCAACAGATAATTACACATCGAAGACCTACAAGAACGTATAAGAAATGAAATTGCCAGTATTTCTCCAAATATTTTGATTGATTCTTTGCAAAATTTTGCTCAACGTGTTCATTATTGCCAGGAGGTAAATGGAAATCATTTCGAACATCTTTTGTAACATAAAATTATGTAATTTCTTGTTTGAGCTTCTTTTTTATTAAAATCTGTTCTGTTTCAGTTAAATGTGTTATTTTACAATTATTAACTATTATATTTATTTTTGGTCAAACTTCCACGCAGCAAAGAAGTAACGATAGATAAAGACAACATTTCTAAGGTTAACAAAATTTTTCATTTTTCAAAATTTTCATGGTCCAAATTTTTTTTTAAAGTTTCGATTAAAATAAGGTATGGATGTGTTACATTACAGAACGCAGAAAAAAATCTCTTTTCAAAAATATTAAATTTCACCCTTCGTGCCATTTAAAAAAAAAACAAGTTAGCCTTGTATCCCCAGAACGAATGAAGATAGAAATTTGAAGAACATCTAAGACGATAGAATTTAAATACTTTTAACCATGTACCAAATTTCAACAAGTTTTGTTTAATAGTTTTCATAATATTTAACTGTATCCATACTTTTTAGCGACCCTGTATATAAAGTAATTTGGATTTACTCACTTAATAGCTAATAACTTTTTATCATTTTTTTCTGATTAATTTTATTTTTTGCCTAAAAATATCAGCTATTTTGTGGGCACAAAATCAACTTCAAAACTTATTTTTTTTTAAATCTGTAGTGTTTTCATCGATATTTTTTGAACCGCTTAACTAATTAAGCATCCTATATTTATTCACCGTTTCAATGTCTTTCCTAACTATATCATTATTTGTATTTAAAACTTCAACTATAAAAACAGCAACAAAAAAGAAGTGATTTGTCAATTCTTCTTCTTGAAAGGTGAAACAGACAACAATGATTCACTCTTAACAATGCGGTATCGGATATTCCCTACAGAAATAAATACGAACTAAAAAGAAGTAAATGAGAAACTTGGGCTCGTTCAAATTGTCTTCTTCACGAAGTAACCGCTTTAATAATGCGATCTGGGAGAATTTTAATCGACAAAAAGCGACCACGTTAACTCGCATCGGGACTTCAGCCAGTGCAATCGTGTAAAATCCCAACGGCTAGCTAAATGGTAGCGTCCGTAACGTTCAACTAAATAGACTCCAACAATGGAGACGTGCTAACAATACCAGCAGTCGCCAGATGAAGATATATTCCCGAGTCAGAGAGGAGTCACAATGGCAGCCGAGTACGGTCCTGTTTTGCGGTAGTGTGGATCGAATCAATTCATTTCTCTACCGCCATTCGTAACAACTCTAGTCTCACTTGTATATGGGTATACATTATTTACATACAGCACTGCGAAAACATATAGGGTGATTATATACTGCATAAGACACTCTTTTTGATTTAAAAAGTGAATTTTTGGATATATATATTATAGTGTTTGGTTGATTTTTTATTCCTTTCATGTAAAATTCGTTACACACAAACAAAACTTTTATGAATAGCGGAGATTACAGAACACTTTTAATTTATCATTGATTTAAAACTATGGTAGATAGATAGATAGATTATTTATTCAGTGTTACAATAGATACTGCGTTGAACATGTCAATATAAATAAAAAATATAAAAGTAATATAACACATAACACAAATAAATTGTAAATAACAAGTACACGTAGAAAAAATAACACGTTAGTCAAACAAGTATAACAAGACAAGACAATAAATTACTATAACGTAAGTCGTCAAATATCACAGATAGGGTTTTTAAAATAGTTACAGTTTTTTGTGTTTAGTGTTAGTTTGTAGTTCCTAGTTTTTACTTTTTAATTTTGAATCACAGAATATTTGTTTTTCTTTTTCCATACCAATTGTTAATATGCTGTTTATGTATATATATATACACGTGACCCTTGTAGGTTTAGCCTGTTGGTCTAAATAAATAAATAAATAAATAAAATTGTAATTAAAGTATTTATTAATAAATGTTGATGATGTTATTTTCCCATTGGCTATATACTTCTTATTATTTCGATTGTTCGCTTAATTTAAATGTTGTGATATTTTAATGTGTTGTTTGTATTACTATAATTTGACGTTTTCTATACTGTATGTATTATGGAAATAAATATTATTATTATTATTATTATTTTAAAATGAATAATTCATTGGATAAGTATTAAAACACTGTGATTCAACATTAGTATATTCTTTTTTTTAATTTTTCGAATCACATAAACACTATGGTAAGTGCATTCTTTATTATTATAATGTCACAGCTGTTTTCAAAAGCAATAAAACTAAAACATATAAATCGAATTAGAATTTTAAGCTCATTTCGTTCTATAAATGTTAAAACCAACCTACAATTGATCTGAGTGGTAATAGAGGCTACCGCCTAGCACCATCCCTTTCTTCTTCTAACACTGAGCCGTAAAACTTTCTCTATTAATTACGTTACCGCTTCCACCACTTTTAAAAAACCGTGTTCGGCCAAACTCCATTATTGTATCTGTGTTACCTATGGTGTGTGGAATTGCCACTAAACAAACAAATAAAAGCATGTAGAAGTTCTGGTTAATATATACAATGAATGTATCTTGAAAATAACGAAGGCTGGCACGTTTTTAAAGCAGATATATCAATATAGTCTACACTAGGCCTGAACTAAAAACCTATGACATAATCTAAGGCGGCGGGTGTACATTACAATGATTTGTAGTAGAGCTGGATATAGGTGGAGCTATTTGTTTAACTAAAGACCATGTTGCTTTTGTTTTGTTTTTAGAACGTCTTATGATTTCTGAATTTGTGATTACTTTTTGATTTTTTATTTCAAGTTTCAAATGTTTGCAAAAGCTTTTATATTCCTCCTTACTAATAACATGATTCAGCATATTCTCGTATAGCTCCGTATGACATCTATAAAATGTGATTAGTCTTCAGTGGAACACCTGCACATCAACTAACACGCTCAAAAATAAATCCACGAATCTTCGCTGATTCTACGTAATAAAGCTCTATATATAACACCGAATATGTTTGTACGTATATCTCGAAAGGGAGATAATGAAACAGCCCTTTTTTCTAAAAAAAAAAAAAAAACCTTTTTTCCAGTGCTCATACAAATATCAGTAACACAATGACAATGGTCTTTCCCCGGGAAAATGTAATTTTCGGAGAGAACATAGTCGTTTTGTATCCTTTGAGCCAGCGCGTTTCGGTATTATCTAAAGCGCTCGGGTTTCTCCCCGAATGATAATCACACTAACAACGTGCATACACTTACTTTTTACCTCGTGGAATTTATCCACGATAGGCGTCCATCATGAATAAAATTACCATAAGAATAGCTAGCATAACTGTATAATATGTGTAGAGGTGTAATATAAAGAGAGTTTTATCGCAAATGGCTTAGATGTTGCTGGTTTTCGGTAATTGTACGGAGCTCTACACTGTTGAAAATATTACGGTGTTGGCGTTAATTTTGCGCTAGTCAAATATTTTAGTGTTGATTTTTACAAACTTTGCCAGACGAATTGACTACATGTGTTTAGTAGAACAGAAATTACTAGAATTTGGTGTGAATTCTTTGTTCAGATATGAGGATTTACTATTTTCTCTAGACATTCAGAAGCATCAACCAATCAGAATTTTTTCCCTCGAATAGAAATATAGAAACCCCACCTAATCTAATACAGTATTGCATTATACGCACGCTGCATTGCACGTGTATCTGTTTTCGAGTTTGTTTCTGCGTATTAACATATCCAAACAAACCACCAAATGTGACTGACTTGCAAAGTGTAACCTCGTGTTATTAAACGTTAATTCCAGTGGGCATAAAAAATTTCAACATCTTAAAGATGTATTGGGAACAACTATTTACGTAATTAGTTCAGATTTGAAACAAATAGCATAAACATTCACTTAATTTTATAATGGTTCTCAAAAAATCATTTTAAAATTAATACGTTTAGTTGAAACCAAAACTTTTGAATGAGTGGTTCTCTATATTTATAATTGAGAAAACGTCTTAAAGAGAGAATATTATAGCACTAAGAAATAGGAGTTGCATATTAAAAAGACGTTGTGTTTAGAAAACGGTGTTAAATCATCCAATAGATCGCATTCATTTAGTTAAACAGCTAGTAAATTTGTCTAGTCTAGATCAAATAAAATGTGACTAGAAGTATATCGTAATTCCACGTGTTAGTTGGACAAAATAACCCCTTAGCAATAGACAATACTTGACTATCTTTGTTCGTCAAATTTAAACTTCTATAGTTCTCGACAAAATAACACGAAAACAGTGTGGACCTCTCCTGACTATTAAATTAGTCAAAAAAGTGTTAAAATTTTCAACAGTGTACCTATTAGATATTGAATTGTTAAATCCTTTTTACTATACCCAAGAAATGACATTACATTTTGGTTAGATTAGTAAGGTATTAGTGTTGCTAACGTTGATTACTAGAGAATAACGTTTGCAGGTATTTTACTCATATCATATTGTAAAATTGCATCATAAGGTAAAATTAAAAAAAAAAACATTCATCATTCAGCAAATTTCATGCTATGACGTAAGTACCTTTCAAATACTTTTCCACAAATTATTTCACATGTAATTCGTCGCATGTTTATCGAAGAATTAAACAATTTTTCAGAGTGCTTTCACAAAGAAGCCGAGTAAAAATACTAAGGAACTGTGCACAGTAAAAAGTTTCTGTAATAATGCAGTAATAACCCTGTTTTATTTTACAGAATCATTACTAGAGACCGGATTATATGCAAAGAGCATATATTTTATTTTTTGCATATCTTTAATTATAGTCTATGTGTAGATGTATTACACTAATTGAAGTTAGTTAGCGCTAATTAGTGATTGCATATATTGCATATTTAGGCATTTCTATGCATATTTTTATGAAAGTTGCATATATTGCATATTTAAGCTTTTTCTTATCCATTCTATTAGTAAAAATTCCTAGTAATTCCTAATGTAGATCGACAACCGACAATTCTCAGAACGATAAACCTTTTACATTGGTTTCTCTAATACTTTTTTCCAAGAACTGCACGTGTTTAATTTCGCCTAGCAGAAGCGATGTGGTAAATACGTTTTATTATTATTAATTCCCAAATAAACTATTCATTCATTGAATGTCTTTGAGCGAAACAGCATGTAATTGTGTTACGTTTTTAAATACAGTGTGTACATATAATGAGTATAGCGAACAAAATTCCTTTATTGATTAAGCCATATCCTGAACCGGTAAAGGATGGCGACAAAATATTTTGTCGAGCCTGCAGTAAACTGGTAAGTTTAATTTTACTAAAAGCTTTACAATTGTTTTTAAATTCTTTAACTTTTGATATAAAATGACAATTGTTGTTGTAGGTGTCCTCTGAGAGGAAATACCTGATTGATCAACACGCTAAAACTCCATCACATATTGGAAAATGTGAACAACTAAAGCGACACGCATGTGTGCAGCAGTCTATACGTCAATGTGTAGCAACAACTTCACGAAACTCAGAACAAGAAGAATATAATATGGATCTGTGTAACGCATTAATTTCGTCTAACATACCATTAGCAAGATTAAACAATGTTAATTTGAAATCATTTCTGCAAAAATATTGCAAACATAATATACCTGACGAAAGTACCTTACGAGAAAATTATGTCACATCTTGTTACCAGCAAACAATAGCAGAAATTCAACAATTGGTAGGGAATAATTTTATTTATATCATGGTAAATGAAAGTACGGATAAGTGTGGCCGTTATATTGCCCATTTGTTAATAGGAATTCTTCATGAAGATATTGTAGGTAAATCATATTTAATTTATTGCAAAGAACTTCAAAAAATAAATAATGTGACAATTGCCCAATTCGTTCAACATGGTTTATCAAATTTCTTTTTACCTGGAAGTATACGTTGTGAAAACATTTTACTAATGTTGTCCGACGCTGCACCATACATGATAAAAGCCGTGCAAAATTTAAACATTTTTTGTAGTAACATTATTCATACCACTTGTTTAGCTGATGGGTTCAATCGTGTAGCCGAAGACATTAGAAATCAATTCCCTTTGATTAATGATTTAATTAGCAATGTCAAAAAAGTATTTCTAAAAGCACCTTTACGAATCCAATTTTATAAGGAGCGACTTCCCGGTGTTAAGTTGCCTCCTGAACCGATTATTACGAGATGGGGTACATGGTTAGAGGCTGCAATTTTTTTCGCCTATAATTTTGAAGGAATAAAAAATGTAATTCTTGAAATCACTGCTGATTGCATTGCTCTAGAAAACTGTAAAAAGATAGTAACATCAACAGAATTGCTACAAAACCTTTTGTATATTAAGTCAAATTATATCTTTGTTTCAAGTTCCATTCGTAAACTAGAAACGCAAGTGGATGTCGCTCTCGGAATCAGTCGAAATAGTAGACGAATTTGTTATGCTATGTAAGAAGGTTAAGGGTACAATAGGTAATTCTACATACGATAATTTTTTTAAAAAAGTGATAAATAAAATGCGGGGTATTTGATATTGAAGAAAGTTAAGAAAATATTGGAAGGTGGAACAGTAAACGATTTCGACTTTAATTTTAGTTTAGAATGTATTGCAAAGTTAAAAAATGCACCAATTACATCTGTGGATGTTGAAAGGAGCTTTTCTATTTCGAAACATATGTATTCTGATAGAAGACAAAACTTTCTTTTACACAATTTTGAAAAACATTTAATTATAAATTGTTTTAGAAATATGTTGTAAAACATTTTGTTCAATAAAGTTAATGTTTAAATTTCTGCTCTTATTTATTTCATGTTTGGTGAAGAGAAGCTTTGTGCTTGCTTTTAGTTTTCATTTATGTAAATTCTTTTTGCTTTGATAAAGGATTTAGCATTGTCATTTTGTAAATTAGAGTCTAATGCAGTTTTTGATTTCGGCCAGAGCCCTAAGTTCATGGTTTTTTTTTTTCTGCAATTTGTAACTAAATGTTTTTTTTTTATATAATAAATTTTTAATTGTTATTAACGTCATTCAAATTTCTGTTCTTTTATTTTAAGTTAAACCTTTTCAATTTTTGGAGTAATAGAGAAAGTCAGATTTCTTTCACCCACAATTTACTTTTCATGATTAAATTCAAGTTTTAATTAGCAAAGTTAACCCTGAGTTTAATTGTTCTTTTGCGCCCTTTTAATTTTTTTCCGTTTGAGCTAGCTAATTTAATTTTTCTTTTTTTATATTCATTTTGCATTTTCTTTGGTACCATCAGTACACAGCAGTACGGTGGGGTGATTTAATCTTTTAAGCATCCATACACCCCTACCTTCATACAAGTCACCTCTTGACAGAACTTCCGTCAATTATATTCACCAAATTCACGCAATATGTATGCATATCATTAGAAACTCATCGGTAACGACGTCATAATTCAGTATGCGCGAGCATAAAGCACATGCATGTAACTTCGCCAGTGTACTCGTGACGTATTATTCCATATTTCCATGTTAATGCCGGCTTTCACAATAACGAACCCTATTACCGGGATGTATATGGACCTACGTAAGCTACCATAAAGGAATTTAATTTCCTCTGATGTGGCTGCACTTGCGATTGAAAGCGAATTTTTAACTGGCGATTTTGCGCCAGCGTTCCGTTTTCATTAGGGCTATGAGGCAGCTGATAGGCCCTTAGTCCTTGCTACGTAATAGAATTCCCCAGATAAAGCGATAGATGAAAATAGATTGATGATTATGTGGTGATGATGTAACGAATGAATTGAAGTGGACACGTCAAGTCGACAAAATAGGTTATCTTACATATTATCAATTCTTCCTGCATTTATGTAGTTAAACTATATAATGAAGTTTAATATATAATTAAGTTCACGTCGACTTTATCAAAATCTATTATGAAAGCTGTCCCAACATTGAAGCAACACGATAGTATACAGAGTATTCTATGTAAGTGGTTCATTAAAAGTTTATGATGTTCTATTATTTACTTATATTTGAGATTTTGGCACCATTATCTGTTCGATTGGAACTACAAATGTGAAATACCTTAATCAAAATATCGCTTCCGGTTGACCGAAAATGGACGTCAACTTTGTTATTTTAAATAGAATGATCTAATTTTTTGTTCATTTTTGGATTCTACGACCATAAATACGTCAGTTTTCATTAGCTATTCCTATAGCTACATGTTGCTATTTTTAAGTTATTTAAGTTTTTCTCTTTTTTTAGTCATAATCATTGCATCATTGAGAAATTAATATCTCGGTTAATACTGCAAGTAGAAACTCCAAATTTGCTATGTTATGAATTTAGATATAACCCTAAGAAACAGTACACACACTTTATATTCTAACATAGAGGGTGTTCAAAACTGAGGAACAGAGTGACATTTAAATAGAACCCTGTATTTTAATTCGAAATTAGGAGGTAAATATCATCCCCTATCACTTCATATTTCAGTATTCAGTATTTCATTGTTTGTCAATTGTATGTGTAACTACTGATAAAAAAATTAACTATTTAGTTTTTGAATTCATTTGGTATACTTAGTTGAAGAGAATCATAAAGTAGACAATACAAATTTAGTTAAAAGTGTAAACTGTTATGTATAATTAAACTTACCTATACATTTTAATAAATTCAGCTTTAGCACCATTGATATCTAGCTTTTATTGTTTTTTTTTTATGTCAAGAGAGAGAAGAAATGAAAGATTAGAAGTAGTTTCGTTTAATAGTTAGCTAAGCATGCGACAGTCACCCTTGACCGTGATCATTGTACGATGTTATTTTTAGATATAAATTGGAACAACTTTGGTGGAGTTATTTAGTTCAGAAACGTGCGTCCAATATAATAAAGTTTGAGTTAAAGTGTTTTGAAGTGTATTGTATTATCTTTAATGCAGAATTTCATTCATATATGATCCATATCATTTCATAAACATATATCCATGGGCGCGTTTAACCGTACATGTTTGTTTATTTTTTCAATAAATCCTGAGTATAGACTGGATGCACAAATAAAGGGTTTTAACACTCTACCTAGCATATGTATACATGCTACATGTATGTGCCCCAGTTCTTGTAATTAATGAAACAACCATCAGGGATTATGATCGAGCAGAGCTTCCATTCGCAATGCTCTATACACATTTCAATTGCCAATGGAAACTTTATTTGAGTATCGATTAATATTTACATATGTAACGGTGTTTCTATTTTGCCGAGGTTAATTTACCACAATAGATATTGAAGAATGAAAATTAAATAGTTTGAAATAAAATTTGTTTAATTGTTCCTTATCACAATAAATAAAATATCTGCTTGTGCAGTTTTCTATTCTGGCGAAACTAATCCCTTTAAACGCAGATGGCATTGCAAAATAAATACGTAAAATGAATTTATTGCGACAGGCGATAAAAAAGATTATGTTTGCTAGTAATCATTTGACAAGATTAAAAATAGATTAAATAAATTGCTCTACGAGTAGCTAAGTAACATGAGTAAGCCAAAAAACGGTAATTTTGATTAAGCAGTTGTATTTACACACGGAAGAATACAACATAAGGTAAGTTTATATACGTAAGCAGGGTAAACAAGCAGCATTTTTAGTGGGCAGCAGGCAAATACGCAGGATTTTTAACGCTGAGTAATATGCAATATACGAACAATCAATTGAATGACGCATTTGCAAGAAATTTTGACATTTATATATTTTTTTAATTGAACACCCTGTAAATTGTTAAAAAAAAATGAAAGATATTTTAATTTATGATGCAAAAGTATCAATACAATATTGTCTTAAAATGAATAATAAAAAAGTTATAATGGTTTTTATTTTGTAAAATGTAGAGCAGTATAAAGAATCAACTTTTAACAAAACAGATACATGTCTTTGTGGTTGATGTTTATTTTAACATATTACATCTGAAAAGGAAAAAGTAAATGCATAATTTATAAAAACTGCTCAAAGGTATCACCTTCATTCTCAATATATTTTCTTGCCCGCTTGAGTACACTCTGGGTAGCTCTTAAGATTGTCCCTCCATCCAATTGGCGAAAAACCTCCCTAACCTTATTTTGCAATTCGTTCACGTTGTTGTAGCGGGTTCTGTATATCTGATCTTTAAAATATCCCCAAAGAAAAAAGTCTAAAGGTAAAAGGTCAGGAGAGCGTGCTGGCCATTGAATTAGCCCATTTGTACCAATCCACTTATCAGCAAAGATGATGTCCAGATAGTTGTGAACTATGCGGCAGTTGTGTGTCGGAGCACCGTCCTGCTGAAAGTAATTGGCGTCATCAAGGAAATCCTCCAGAACGGTACGAATAAATTCCAAATATCCTTCTCCTGTCAATGTACCACTGCAGAACACTGGACCAACGACTGTCGAACCAATTAATCCTCACCAGACATTAAAACTAAATCGAACTTGTGCAGCATGTGAACGCATTATTAATAAATTTTCTTGCGACCAGTAGTATTCATTCTTCATATTAAACATTCCTCTATTGAAGACATTTCTTTCATCACTCCATAAAATACATTGTGCTCTATTCAAATATCCACCACAAAAATTAATATACCATTCACAGAAAGCCAACCTCCTGTTCGAATCTCCTGGTTGTAATGTTTGTGAGGTTCGGTACTTAAATGGGATATACTTATGCTTCTTTTGAAATTCTCTGAACTGACGCGTAACTTAAACCCAATTCCTTAGTAGCATCTGTAATGGAAAATTCGCGATGGGCTTCAAAATCTGCTAACACTGTAATTTCTACCTCTTCGTTGATAATATTTTTCTTTGTTCTTTTCTTCTTAAATAAGCTATCGTGTTGCCTAAATTGTCTGTAAAGTTTTCGAAAGTAACGTTGATCTAGCTGCTGTCGTAAAGGATACTGTTCTATATAATTTTCGACAGTTCTTATTGAATATTTGCCGTATACCATGTCTGTCCAACATAGCGCATTTCTCCAAATGAGAAAATATCATGACGAGATATTATCTAATACTTAGAACTAAATATAACGAAAACTGTTCAAGCTACTAATGATAATAATAATGTAATAATAACAATTAGAAGTAAAGCACACAACACAAAAATGAAATAACCAACTGTTTTAATAATTAAATGTGTAAAAGATTTAAGCTCAATGCCTTTTTGACAGTTTCAAACAACATACTATTTATTTTGACTTAAAGTGAAAGAAGCCTACTATAAATTTTACATATCTTTGGCATCAATTAAAAACCACCGTAACTTCTTTATTATTCGTTTTAAGACAATATTGTATTAAAACCTTTGCATCACAAATTAAAATGTCTTTCACTTTTTTTTAACAATATACAGGGTGTTCATTCAAAAAAAAATATAAATTTCAAAATTTCTCGGAAATGCGCCATGCAATGGTTTTTTCGTATATTGAATATTAATCAGCGTTAAAAACCCTAATACTTTGCTAATTAACCTACTTTCTAGAATAAAATAATAACAGGATAGGCATGGTGCGCAATGTTAATTTGAATCAGCCTGTATACGTAAAAAGTGCAGAAAATTTCGTGGAAATAAACAATGCAGTAATCCACAAAGTGGCTCCCAGATTTTCGGGATTAGTACATTCTACCTATCTATATAGCTTTCTGATGCAAGAAATAAGACCCATCCCTATTTCAAAATGAATGAATCAGATTTCTGGATTTCCTTATCTTTTGCCCTAAACAATACATTAAGAAAGATTCTGCAGTCTTGGCTGTCAAGTTTCCGATCTCGCTTACAAATTAGCTGATGCCAAAATAAAAGGTGATCTGCCACAAACAAATCAATCTGTCGGTATTCCTTTTGCCAGAATTAGTATATTTTTTCGCCCACAAATTCCTGCTCTGGCCGACATAAGTATACAAAATTTGGAGGTTATGAATCTTTGTTGATTTCCACGAGCGAAATCAACAAGAACACCAGCAGAGTCGGTACAGATGTCGGTATATCCGAGCTGTGTCGGCGGTCAGTCAAAGAAAGAACTACAAACACAGAAAGTCGCGCTTGCACTGTTGAAAATATTACGGTGTTGGCGTTAATTTTGCGCTAGTCAAATATTTTAGTGTTGATTTTTCCAAACTTTGCCAGACGAATTGACTACATGTGTTTAGTAGAACAGAAATTACTAGAATTTCGTGTGAATTCTTTGTTCAGATATGAGGATTGACTATTTTTCTAGACATTCAGAAGCGTCAACCAATCAGAATTTTTCCCTCGGATAGAAATATAGAAACCCCACCTAATCTAATACGGTATTGCATTATACGCACCACGTGCATTGCACGTGTATCTGTTTTCGGGTTTGTTTCTCCGTATTAACATATCCAAACAAACCACCAAATGTGACTGACTTGCAAAGTGTAACCTCGTGTTATTAAACGTTAATTCCATGGCATAAAAATTTCAACATCTTAAAGATGTATTGGGAACATCTATTTACGCAATTAGTTTAGACTTGAATCAAATAGCATAAACATTCACTTAATTTTATAATGGTTCTCAAAAAATCATTTTAAAATTGGTACGTTTAGTTGAAACCAAAACTTGTGAATGAGTGGTTTTGCATATTTATAATGAGAAAAACGTCTTAAAGAGAGAATATTATAGCACTAAGAAATAGGAGTTGCATATTAAAAAGACGTAGTGTTTAGAAAATGGTGTTAAAACACCCAGTAGATCGCATTCATTTAGTTAAACAGCTAGTAAATTTGTCTAGTCTAGATCAAATAAAATGTGACTAGAAGTATTTTATAATTCCACGTGTCAGTTGGACAAAATAACCCCTTAGCAATAGACAATACTTGACTATCTTTGCTCGTTAAATTTAAACTTCTATAGTTTTCGACAAAATAACACGAAAAGAGTGTGGACCTCTCCTGACTATTAAATTAGTCAAAAAAGTGTTAAAATTTTCAACAGTGTATACACCATACAATGATAGCAAAAAAGCATTGACATCATAAACAGGTATGTTTAGAAAGCAATGTACAAATGAATACGTTCGAAAGCTAGATTATAAGTGATAAATTAAAGAATGTGCCTTTAATTAAAGATAAATAAATAAACAATTCATTTTAAGTGAACGTGAAACACACATCGTATATTCCGATGTAATTAGAGAATATTTTTACAAAAATAATCTGTTCTATTAAAGAAATTAAATAAAAAATGTCAGAGGTTAAAGATCATTTACGCGTTAATGGAGGAATCAATGAAGTTTAGGCAAATATACAATTTATAAACCTCCAGCAATCAATAACCTTGTCAAAACCGTAACAATTGCTCGACGGAGTAACCTCAATGATGCTACAATAATTGGAAAATTATATCGTGGCAATCGTTATTTCGTGTGAAGGTTTGCCGGTAGTTTATGATTACCTGAACACGCCTACGGGAAAAGTTTCTAACCATTAAGCTCTTTCTATTAATAATGTATACGGAATCATAAAAAAAACTTTTTGATGTAGGTACAGGAGACTATATACCTGAAATAACTGGGTACGTATTTTCCACACAAAAAGTTTTTAATTACATTTACAGTAGGTAAAAATAGTAAGCAGAGTTAAGAAAGTTTTATTAACATAATTAAAGTCTGAAGAAAGATTTAGTTGCTGCATAATACAGTGCAGACAAAAATTGAGAATACGAGAAGAAAATTGAATATCCTTCATTCTCATACACAGTGTGCCCAAAAGTCTAGCGACGTCGAAATGAGTAGGACAAAATCAATGTATTTTTAAAATAGAACATACGCCGTTTTTTGCAATGACGCCAAAAAAAAAATTACAATATTTATTTCTTTGGTAAGCCTTTGGTAAGGTTCCTTTGATAAGCTTCAGCAAAGACACAACGCTGTTCCAGGTTGAGGTTACTGCAATTCACCATTGCGTCAGAGAAATAGAAAGATGGACTGAGTCAGGTAAAAACTTGACTATCTTCTCTGACACACTTAGTCCACACTTAAATCGATTAGCTCCGTAAGTGTGGACTCCACTAAATGAGGACGATCTAGGCTGACGAGGTCCGTCAAGGTCATTCGTTGGAGTTGGCCCTTCCCTTGGCATTACTAAATCGCAAATTAAAATATCCATTAATGAATGGATACGTACCTAATCAGTTAAGAGAGTCAAAAGAGTATCTAAATACCAGAGGCCTGAATTTACTAAAGATATACTGAGTAAAAATAGGAAGACTGTCAAAATTTAAGTAGGTCTGCTAACTGGTCACTGAAGACTAAATAGGCATATATAGGACATAGGCCTGGTAGATGATGCTACTTAGAGATTATGCCAAGAAGAGACAGAAACACGAGTTCAATTGCTATGCTAAAGTGAAGGCCTGGCAAGGACAAGGTTTCTAGCAATGGGCGTGGAGAACTTCACAGTTAGCAGCTACAAAAAGAAGCCGCTCTTAAGCATGATAGGCCTAATTAAAAGGGTAAAATTATAGAGCGTCTTCTAGGAAATTAGAGATCATAATAGATCTGAAAAGGTCGCGGTGAAACAGATTTGTAGGCCACCCCAATCCTAATCTAATCTATTTCTTTGGTAAAGCACTTGCAAGGGAACACCGATGTTCGTCTCACCGATGAAATTCTACAGACTGAAAGAGTACCATGGTAGAAGTACTACGTAATTTTTTTTTCTGCCCAATGATCCAATATAGGGGCACCACAATTTCCTCAAAAGTTTGCGCAAATTTTGATAGATGGTTTGGCAATAGGAGCAGCTTTTCTACGCTTTTCTGTAAACCCAGATAAATCAGAGATGGTACTCTTTACTAACAAAAGAAAGGTGGGATAACTTTGCCCACCACAACTGTTTAGCACTGCTCTCGGTTTCTGGGATGAAGTCAAGTATCTGGCTATCACTTTTGACAGAAAACTGAAATGGAGCAAATGTCAAAACAAAAGCCGAGAAAGCATGTAAGACCTTTTGGCAGTGTCGTCGTGTGCTGGGTAGGACTTGGGGGCTCTCCCCGAAAATTACCTTGTGGCTGTACACTGCCGTAATTAGGCCAATGCTAACTTATGGTGCCCTCGTCTGGTGGCAAGGGTGAGACGAGGGTAGCCAAGAATGACCTGCTGCATGTGCAGCGCATAGTATGCCTTAGCATCACAAGAGCAACTACGCCGACGGCGGCAATAGAAGCCCTCTTATGTGTCCCTCCCCTGGATCTGTTCATGGAGGAGACGGCGTTTAGAGCGGCTATAGGGTTGCGGCCCCGGGGTCTTCTGATCGGAAAGCGGAAGGGAGGAGGGGGAGGGGTCACGTGAGCATCATCCACGCGGGCGTCGCTAAAGCGCCTCTTCTTGGTGCTGCGAAGGACTGTGCGCCTCCCGTGTTTGCTTTCAGCAGACACTATCGCGTTCATGTCGGCCCCTGCGTCGAATCATTGCCTTCGATTGCCGTCTATACAGACGGATCAAAGACAAAAACAGGGACAGGTGCGGGAGTTTTCTCTCTAGACCTTAAGCTCAACTTAGAGTTGGCACTAGGTAGGTTCGCTACCGTTTTCCAAGCTGAGGTTTTGGCGATCCTGCATGGTGCCGAAGAAATATTAGCAAGGGACATTAAAGGACGACGTATTGTCCTTTGTAGTGATAGTCAAGCTGCCCTTAAAGCCCTCAGCGGTTATAAGATTGCTTCAGGCCTAGTACTTCAGTGTTACAATGGCTTGGAAGCGATCGCTATTGACAATGATTTGATACTCAGATGGGTTGAAGGTCATAAAGGTAATTTGGGAAACGAGGCTGCCGATAGGTTGGCGAGACGGGGTTCGTGTTCTCCTTACGTGGGACCGGAGCCTGTTCTTCCCATTTCTTCGGCTACACTCAATACCCAATAAACCAGTAGACCACTACTCTACACGAAGAGAGATGGGCATCCATAACCACCTGCTGTCAGGCACGCAAAACCATCCCCAGGCTGTCTTCCAGGACAGCGAGATACTGCCTGCAGCTTTCTCACGGTAAACTACGTCAAGTTGTAAGGCTATTGACTGGTCACTTTATTTATGAAAACTAAATGATTACAAACATCCTAACCCGTGCTCCACCTGAAAAGTCTACACGAGGCTACCTATTCTAAGTACTATATGGTTCATAACAATTGAAATGATCCTACTCTAACTAAATAACTTTCCCATGATTTTTAATAACAAAATATAATACAGTAGCCTCGCGACCATACGAATATTACTTTGAGAAATGATAAAAAAATGTAAAAATGTGATTAGTTCCATAATCGCGAGTCACTGTTAAATCAGTCAGCTATCAGTTATATTAAATGCGCCCATGGAACGACTTTCGTATCTCCCAGCATTCGCCAGGACACTGATTAATATAATATACTTATATAAAATCATGGCCTACGGAGTAAGGGAAACCATGACAAAAATCTTACTCTGGGAGCATCTGGAAGAAGTCCCAAGACCTTATTACTGATAGCCACAAATTATTATGATCCTCTGAGTGCCGAAGAAGCAGCGTCCACGTCTCCTCAAATTCTGACTGGTCAGTGCAAACTTAATAAATACATGCACCGCATAGGACTGACTAGCAATCCACTCTGCCGTACATGTTATCTAGAGGACGAAACACCGGAGCACATCTTATGTGACTGTCCGGCGCTTGCCCAATTAGAGGTTTCATCTTGGGAGAGTTCTGGCCTAGTATCGCCAGTTTTAGCGGCACCTCACATGCTACACTGCTCGAGTTCATCCTTCACTTGGGTTGGCTCGAGTAGGCTGCGGGTGAGTGACCCCGCTTAGGGAAGGTAGCACAATGGACACGGTTAGAGTGACCTAAGTGCGTGTGGCTAGCCATCCTTCCCAACCAACAATCCAGAATCCAGAATAGGAGCACCAATTTCAAGTGTAATAGTACTACTTTTATTAGAAGATTTAGAGGAAACAGCAATTAACAAATTAAATTTCAATTTAAAATCCTATGAAAGATATGTGAATGATTGTATATTAGTGATAGCGGAAAATTAAATGAATTACTTATGCTTTAATCCAATTTCATAGTTACCGTCCAAAATTACAATTTATTTTAGAAATAGAAAAGAATAATAGTTTAAATTTCCTAGACATTAAACAACATAGAGAAAAAAAAAACATATTATACACAAAATAGTACAACAAAAAAAAAATTTATCAAATAGATACATAAATCATATGGCCAATGTATGTCTTGATTATATAAAATAAAAATAAAATAAAACCATCTTAGAAAACAACAAATATCCAAAACATTTTATAAATAAACTTCTAAAACAACGTTTACAGTAATTGATGATGATTTGTTCGTAGCCGTTATTTATATATGGTTTTTCCTTT
Organism: Protaetia brevitarsis; assembly: GCA_004143645.1. Classification (NCBI taxonomy): domain Eukaryota; kingdom Metazoa; phylum Arthropoda; class Insecta; order Coleoptera; family Scarabaeidae; genus Protaetia; species Protaetia brevitarsis. The sequence continues at coordinate 480 of RXPK01004561.1, read as the reverse complement.
TTTTCCTGAGAGAAGCGGCTAATTTCTAATGCTGACTTAAATTTTTTAAAAAGTTAAACAACTCATTTTAACGTTTCGACAATCTTTATTTTCCGTTGTCTTCTTCAGAATAATGTCTATTTTATAATTTAACTTTATTATTATTGTTTTTTTTTTTTAAATATATATCTAAAAATTAATAATCAAATGTCATAATTATAAAAAATGTGTGAGTTTTGTTACTTACATTTGGTACATTCACATCGAACATTTAAAAACTTATTAATAATTACATTTTTTTTTTTAAACAATTATGAAACTGTCATTTTACAATACTTAACAAAACAATTTAAATCAAAACTGCACCGAATACAATTTAAACTAACGCGAAAGCTAAGCTCAGCATGGCTGTTTTTAAATTTGTTATACTAAAAATTGTTGTTATTTATCTTTACATGCATATATTAACGCGAAAAGTATTTTAAATGACTTGGAGCATAT